>LPNX010410191.1:127667-139483 GCA_001517045.1 Pseudotsuga menziesii
AGGACCCAAGAAGAAGTTTGATCTCATTGAAGCCATGCTGGCCCTAAATCTATAAAATGCTATGTCGTGCAATTTAGATCATGTGACAGATATTATTCGCACAGTCCTAGAGATAGAGAAGCACACATGGAGCTAATTTGCTGTGCATCAACCAAAATATAGTGGACCCAATTTGAGATGAGTTCAAAAACTGTTATGCATTTGATATTTACCGACTGTCCACTACATCTCCATTTGTAACCTTCATCTATGTGCATTTTTATCTTGTAACACGAAAGCTCCAAAGATTGTGTGAATGCGAATTTGCATTTGTTTTGAATCCAGCTCCTAAGAATCGGGCAATGAAAAGAAAATGAAGAACACAAGCAGTAGTGATGCTGAAGAAAAGCTGAAATGCTAACTAGTTTCAAGTTTGCAACACATATGCCATCATATCTACAAGATTATTCTCTTTCTAGGCTTGCCTTTCACTTTAGGTATCACATTGTATCATGAGAAAGTTTTTGTTTGCATCCTATTTTGAAAGAAAATCTATGGAGTACTTGAGCCCTGCATTTGTCTAATTGCTTGAAAAGCCCAAAAGTAGAGCTGTTACAAGTATCTTACAAATTATTTGAGCATCTTTGCAGTCAAGATATAACTTAGGAAATTATTTGAGCAGACATGGTGCATGCAATGTTGAAATCTTGATAAAAGACATGCACACATTTTGCAGGAACTATAATTATTAGGCATAATAAGATCCATACATGCAAGCTGGGTAAGGGAACATTCTCTAAATAAAACAAAACATAAGATTAAAGTATATTTGATAATATTTTTTTGGAAAGAACACTGCTTATATTACATAAAATATATGCAAAAGGAGGACAATATGTAAAAGTCAGGGACAAATAAATTAAAGCCAAATATGTAAAAGAGCAGGGGCTTAAAATGATTATGTACTGCTTATATTAGACTTTGCTTATATTGAACACTATATTAGAGATATAGCTGTTGAGAGTGCTGTGCGAGGAACAAGGGTTGAATGTTTAAATATCACTGGGGTTTTAGAGTTGAGGGACGGGTCACATATATCCAAATACATTCTCAGATCAAAAGGCGGTTCTCAGGATTGTCTGCATTGGTGTCTTCTAGGAGTTCCTGATACATGGAATGAACTCCTCTTTGCTCAGCTGTTGTTTCCACAACCAAAGAATCCAGTAGCACAAACATGATGTGGCGACACTGTGTTACTTTTTATTGGCCATTGCACAGGACTCCACTGATGGTTTATGGAAGGCAGTTAATAAATGGTTCCAACATGAACAGATCATGAATTGGAGGTTAATTGTAATAGAGCATAGTAAGTAAATTCACATTTCTTTGTGTCCTATTGTCTATTTGGCTATAGCCTATCATTCTTTCATTCCCAGAAGAAAGCATGACAAGGACTAGCAGCAGATATCTTGTTGCAGTTGCCATGCTTTTCAAAGATTTTCCACCAAAATAGTTGGAAAATGCATCCTTGTAAGTTTCCTACTAGAATAAAAGGCAAGTTATTCATTGTGGCATATTGAGTCACTATTTTGTTTAATTATCATTGTTGATCCTGCTGAAAAGTTGGTTCCACAGTCACTTTTCCTAGTTTTTATTTTTAATGTGATTCATTAGTATGCTGCCGCAGGTAGGCCTGTACTTTTCTCCTGTAAAATTGGATTCATGTACTTTTTACCAGTCCCATTGGCCATTTTCTGTCAGTGGATATCTAAATATTAAATTTAAATAAAAATCCATGGATTTCAAATAGTCTTTTATGATTGAAATTAACATTGCAGAAACAGTGCAAGCTATGTTTCAAGAAATAAATGGATCTTCAGATACAAGGATCATTATATCTTGTCTACTATCACCACCATAAAATTCTATGTGAATAGAGAAAGTTATTTATAAATGCCTGTTTTTTTGTTTTGTTTTGGATATCTTGGTGTTGAATTCTCATCCTATCTTGCGACTATAAAGTGGGTATGCTGTCTCCCATTATAGTGCCCTGATTCAAATTTGGATTTCAATTTTATTTATGATGATGATGATTGCTTTTCTACTGTGTTCAACTTTATAATATGGAACCTATACAATCAAATGATATACTTGATTTATCATGTCTATTTTTATGATCGAACAACTTCCTAGCTCCCTTTGATTTTCATGGGTTAATAAGTGATGGAGTTCCGTTTTTTTGCAAATATTTTGAAAATTAGATCTAATGCCTTAATGCCTTTGTAGGCTGGGCATTCCAGGAGAAAATATTTTTTATCCTCTACTTTATTCGTCTCATAGATTTTACAGAATCTTTTGCACCAAGGTGTTTTAGGTCTCAAGGGAACTATAGAGCAGATAGGTCTCAAAGAACATAAAAAAGAAAACATAAGCATTTATGATTCTATATAGATGTTGTGTATCCATTACTACAGAGCTTGTAATTGTTAGTCAAGTTCAATGTGAGGGAGATCTGGTGTGGCTCATGTTTCTTCAGTTATGAGCGGACAGTAACTCACAAAGGTACATCAGACTTACCATAGATAGTATCTGAATTTATTAACCTGAAACATGGCTCTTAAATACAGCCTTTTGCTCGCAATCCCTGATTGCAGAAGAAAGTTTCCTATGAAAACACCTAATACATAAAATAAATTAGAACAGGGAATACCATGTCTGAATTACCAGGTCACTGCACTGAGCGATTATTTGAGTATAATACCAGAAAAGAGCTAGTTTTTAAGAATCTTAACCAGAAAAACAATTAGGGAAACTAGAAAAATGTTTTTAAGATTCTCATTACATAATTTGTTTGACTTTTAATGTTTAATTAGCGTAGAGTGTTGTGTGATTTACCATTGGATAGGGAATGGGACTCTATTTGTGGGTTAACCTTGGGAATGGCCTCAAAGATGATAGTGAGAAAGATATAATTATTAATAAGTGGTTATACCTCTTCATTTTCTCATAAAAACAGATGGAGTTTAAATTATTGATGTCTTTTATTATTATATATATGTGTAGAAGGAGGTCATACCTTCCTTAGATCCTAAGGATTTGGCTGAACACAATAGAAATTGGTCAAAGTGAAATGAATGTTTTGAAGGATCATCTAATCCCTCCCATCGTAGATAAGAAGATGATCATGGAAATGCATACTGCTCTGGTCACCTTGTACCAAAGCGAGAACATGTCCAAGGGAATGCTCTTGAAGAACAAACTGACCAGTACTCGTATGAGCATGACTAACACATTAGCTAGCTATCTAATGAAGCTCATAGAGTTTGGAGATCGGCTAGTTGCTGCTGGTGACATGGTAGAAGACAATGAGCTGGTCTGGATCAATCTGAATGGTTTTGGTCCATATTAGCATCATTTTTTACAATGTGTATGTGCTTGTTAGTGTTAGCACTCAGAATGTACCCGGGTTTTAAAGGGTATACTCCAAGGTAACAGCAAAACCACTTTAGGAAGAAACTGGTATTTTCTTCCAGAGAGGGATCTCTCAATAAAAATTTAACAAGACCAGATTTAAAATAACATTCACAGATTTATGTATTTGGCTGAAACAATCACAAAACCATTGGGCATGGATTCATATACAAATATAAAAATACCACAAAGACATATACATGATATTCATAAAAGGCAAGATAATCATATCATCACAGTCATTCAAATTGATTCAGGTGGAACAGAAGAGATGAAGGAACAACCCATTAATATAGAGCATCAACAAGGATGAGTTCTATACCAACTTTAGCAGAAAAAATCATATAATATCTGAAATGATGATCAGAGCATAAACACATGAATTCCAATCATCTAACGCTATATTCCAGATACGAGGAAGAAACAAAACGGAGTGTTACACAAGGGAAATACAATCACATAAATAAAGAAGCACAAACTGTAATATCAACGACACATGAATCTCTGATAAAACTCTCATGCATTCACTTTGTCATTCCGAAAACAGATATGTTCTCCAAAATTATTCACTACCCGATGGGTTCCAACCCCCATCTCTTAAAAAAGATGCATATTTATACATAAAATGATCGGTGCTCCAACAAGAAGACCAATAACAGAATGATCGGCTTAATTTAGAGTTTGTAACTGAATTCCTAACCCCTAGGAAGTTTGTTACAACTCCAATCCTAACAGACCATAAAGTATGAATCAACTTGACAACAAACTTTCGTCCATCAGCTCCACGTCTTTGCCCCATCAGCTCCATATCTTTGCCCCATCAGCTCCACGTCTTTTCCCCATCAACTCCATATCTTTGCCCCATCAGCTCCACGTCTTTGCCCCATCAGCTCTTCAGTGCATGACATCTGTTCTTAGGGATGGAGAATATACTTTGTCTTTCCAAATCGCTCCACAGCTTTCCACTGCTCCGAACTTGGGGTGTCACACTCCATCATTTCCCGAATAGCTACCTCAAGCTCCATATATGCTTCATAGGATTTTCTGGGCAATCTGCTCCTGATGATGGCGAACTTCTGCAGAATATCGAAATCTTTTGTGAGCATATCCACGATGGTCTTCCCTGTCAGGATTTTCTCCAAATCATTGAATTTTAAGTGGTCCATGCGGCACTGAACAAGCAGGTTATGATAATGTTCTTGTGAGAACATCCGCCCTTCTCCATCCCATAAAGAAGGCAATCCATCCTCGAACAGTTCTTTAAACTCCTGTTTAAAATTATTTACCTGCAGCAACAATCCTTCTGATTTATCATGGACCGTTTTGATTAAGTGATGCTTATGGAGGATTTTCTTTGCCCACATCACTATTGACATTCTGTCCTTTATGCCCAATTCCTACAACTTCTGATATGACAGTGAATTTAGAAAATTTAATGTGTTCTGAGCCGTAACAAGGGGTCTTTTCTCCATATGTTTGTTTACCAGTTTCAGCCTCTGGTGGGCCAGATTTATCATTATATTCAAATCATCAATAAAATTTAAATAGTGCCTGAACTTGGTAATCTCTATACATAAGGTATCCCAAATGATGTGTTTTGCCCCCTGAAGAGGGCCTTTCCCAATGCATTTTTCCTTTAGTTCATTAAATTTCTTCTGTAATTGATTCCTGTCCTGCAGTATTTGTTTTTTGCTTTCATTAACTTTGGCCAGTTCAACTTTCATCTTTTCATTCTCTGCTTTCAAATCTTTGATTGCTTCTTCTTTCAAACTCACCTGGGACATTGGCACCAACAAATCATCAGTAGAGAAATCATCTAATGGCTTTTGGATATTTACAATAGACAGGTCCTCGCCGGTGGGAGTCTGGCTCATCAACTCTTCCATAATCTCCTTCTCTTCATTCTAATCTTTTTTCATCAAGGATATTTGGGATAACAGTTCCTCCCTTTCGGCTTCCCACTTCTCTTTTTCTTCTTGTAGCTCTCTTGCTCTTCCTTTGTATTCCATCATCTCCTAATGGACTTTATCCTTCTCTTCTTGGAGAGCTAGCAACTCAGATGACTGAACATGTTCAGTACCTGGGATCTTCAGCTTCTTCTTCAGGACTTGGAGTGCATTATCCTTTTCCTCTAACAATCTTTTGACTGCCTGGGTACTGTATGAACTAACAATGTCTGTCTCCAGCTTCTTGATCTGAACAACATTCACTTTATTTTCCACTTTCTCATGTTTCAACTGGATTTCCAATTTGTCTATCAAGACTTGCAATTTATTAATCTTCACCATGGCTTGTAGTAATTCTGAGTAGATGATATCGCTGGTTTGTTTGTGGAGTTGAATTTTATCCGGAGTGCTGATTTTGTCTAACCGGACCTCTATTTCAGACATTTTCTTGTCACTTACCATAGCCATTTTAAAAGTATTCCTCTCAGCATCTCTAGCAGAGACCAGAGAGGTTTTCGAACTGTACAAACTTCTCACCTTCGGGAGCAAATTTCTCGTTTCCTCCATAGACTATTTCCTCTTCTCCATGTAGCTGGCCTTTAGGTCTTCCTTCGACTTAAACACGTGGCATAATTCCGAACTGTCTACATCACCCTCCGGATTTTTAAAAGAGAATTGACTTACTTGCACCGCTTTCAGGGGAACTAGGGCACCTCTTTTGGAACCATCAGAAACCTCCTCATCTACAATTTCACCACTTTGAAGCAGCTTTGCCCTTTTATGGGGCCCTTCCTCGTCTACATCCATACTCTCCGTTTCAGACAAACTCCTCTTGACCACAATACCAGCACCTTCTATTATTTGGGTCGCTGTGATAGGTGTAGCATGTGTCTCTTCATCAAAATCTGACCTGTTAGTATACTGCAGCAAATTGGCCATTTCAGCTAGCCCCTCAATAGCCTGATGCTCAAATGGTTTATTCTTTTTTTCCTGTTTTCTCAATGAGATCACCTGGTGGGGGTCGTAGTTCATATTTACATCTTTTATGAAATCCATATTCTCCATCAACTTTTCTATAAATGCCAGGGCACCTTTACCTTTAAAAATGAAAGGGCCGACTTTAAATGGAAATTTAATATTCAAAGATTTTCTGAAAGCACCAAAGTGTTCTTCCTCAGACAACAATCTCTGCCTCATGAACTCCAGTGCGAAAATCCTTGGGGTCAAGAAGGATGGTAGCCTATAAGGCTGACCAGTAAAGCCATATATTCTTAACACTGTGTAACCTCTGTACAGGAACCAGTCCCCCACCCGATATTCGTGTGACGACTGCACTAGGCATCTCATCTCGTCCAGGACACGGGGCAGGTCCTCATCAAATAACATTCTGTACATTTTGGACATGATCGAATTGGAAAATTCGACCATGTTGATTTGCTTGGGAAAATCAGAAGAGCATAGAGCACTTAAGAATTTTAATTCAGTAACATTAGAGCATAATAACATGTTAAGCAAGTATGTTTGAAACCTAAAGAACTGGACCTTGGGAAATTCAGTCAGCTGAAGGTGGATCGCTTCGGCAAGGTACTCATCTAAATTAAGCACGGGGACTGACTGGGACTCAGGGCTTAAAGAATTTTTTTTTAACAAGAAACCAAGGATAACATCACCTATATGACAATCGTCATCTAGACCTAACACTTGACAGACCAAAGACATTACCAATTGCACCTCAGTTCTAAAAATGTGCAAGGGGTAAGGCAAGAAAAGACCTTCAAGGGACTGACCTTCCTTCAGGATACTTGACAAGAATTGACAGCAGCTTTCACTTTCACAATTTTTGAAAAAATCAGCAAGGACAGATTCATTTACAGACTCACGATTTACCGGGTAATTTTCGGGCAGACCAAGGTTTTCTCTGACGACCGAAGCATCAATTTTACACAGTATTTTCGATGCGGACAGAATCACAATAATCCTCTGAGAGGGAGAATAGTTCACCGCACACCACTCGGCGAATTCAGGGAAGTGGAGGGTTTGCTCAAGGGTGAAATGGTACAAAAAAGACTTGCATACATTCAGAACGTCATTCCCCTGTGAATAATAAGACCAAAATTTCTCTTTGCTGTCGGACATGCTCCCTGTGGATAGGAAGGGGTCGCAGATGCCCCTGTGTCTGTTTACTAAAAATTCCTCTCTGTCATCCGCGACCCGACCAGACACATGAACCTCTCTCCCTTGGTCCATTTCTTAATTTATAATGGTAATTGGATGAAGAAGTTACAGGGTTAAAGTCCTACCTGGCTTACTGTGGAGGCGTGTGTTCAGAACGTGCCTGGCCCTGACAAATGGAAGCTCCCAAATCGCCAGGTCCTTTTTGCCGGGTCCCGAGCAAATAAAATAATCATTGGAGAGGTCAACCCGGCCTTTATAGGACCACACAATTCGCCACGTGGACATCATTTATTTTCCGCAACCACCACTCACTCTTAACTGCAGTGCACTTCTATTATCCGGCTTCATTTAAGACCCTAGATCTGATTTCTCTTTAATTCCTGGCCTTTGGATCGTGTGCCACGTACCCTGTTCCACCAAGTGCCTTGGTGATAAATGACGTGTCGGTCTCCATCCCAGAATGATCTCCCACCATTGATGATATCGCCTTTTATCATGAGCCATTGGATCGGGTGACACGTAACGAATTCTATCGGGCTCCGTCACTTTAACCGTCATGTAGCTTTGATCCCCGGAATCATCCTCAGCCATTGATGTAATACGCCTTCAGCTTTCCACCGTCGAATCATATGCCACATACCAAATTCCGCTAAGCACTTCGGAATTATCCACCGCGCTAGTTCACTCTCTGAAAATCATAATAGCCGTTGATCTGGCTCACTTTGATCTTCAACCGTCAGATCGAGCACCGGGTAACTCATTCCGCTGGGCGCTTTAGGTTTATCGGTCGTGCAGGTTCTGGTTCCGGAATCAATCTCAACCGTAGATGTGATCCGACTTCGCCTCTCCGCCATTGGATTGAGTAACATGTACCCGATTCCGTCGGATTGTATCGTCTTAACCAAGATGCAACTTCATGAAGCGGATTGGATATGGGCCATAGATCTGCCCGAAACAACCTGCTGTCCGCTGATCTGTGCGCCCGATAAACGCCCGGTCAAACCTTTATCTTCCTTGCATCTCTGAGGAGCGGAGATAATATCAGCCATCTATTTTCTTCTTTCTTCCATCGTGGCTTAGGATCTTCGGTGACTTAATCGCCTTTTGGCCTATAGTCTCATTTTTACTATATATCCTTTAACCAAAGTATCCAAACAACCATTATTTTTCTTTCTCCACCATGGTTTATTATCCTCTTTGATAAATAATGGTGTTAACAGTTAGAATCTACCTTCATTCAAAAGTCCGTTGGATGCCTTTCTTGGGGAGGAGATGACCTTAGAGATAGTTTTTAAACCAGCTATGAGGATGTACCGGAACTAGCTCTAATTGGGAAGGTGAAGAAAGTAGGAAAGAAAGGAAGATCCAAGAAGGGTCAAAAGAAGAAAGAAGACTCATGGTCTTCTAACCGGAAGAAGAAGGATTTGACTCTTGAGCCATATCAAGTGCTTCAAGTGCAACAAGCATGACCACCATGTTTTGTATAGAAGCATAAATTCAACGCACTTGGCTCTGTGTGAAACCCATTTCCTGTAGGAAAAGTGATTTGCTTTAACTCGTATATTGAATTAAAAGATATTAAAGGGCTTCCAAATAGCCACATTTATCATGAATGGGTTGATATAAAATGTTTCTTACACTTTCTTAATCTAAGCCATTTCCAGGAACTCATGACCATCAATTCTCCATCTGTGGGGAAAGTAGGGGGAAAGAAGGGACTTGCCACTTGTATCACTGGATGTTTGTCCCCTCCCACAAGAAAAACACGGGCTCAGATTGCCATAATATTCAATCACAAGGACCAGCTCTGCCAGCAAATTGGTGGTAAGAATCAAAGAGCAATTTGGGAATTTCTATTAAATCTATCATCTTACACTAAGTTTGTAATTTGGGAATTTCTATAAACAATTATTCAGTGAAACGTTTGTGTCAAACCTTGTAATATTGAATCATTAAAAGCTCTGCATTTTAGAAATGTCTTTGACTGTTTAATCAACTTGCTGGTGTGGAATTTCATTTTATGAAATAGAGGTAATTGATCATCAGGATGCTTTTTATTTCAGGTGTCAGACAGCCTACTTCATGAACCCAATACCAAATTGAACCCTGTTAATAGATATGTTTTGTATGGTTTTGTCTTCACAACTGATGGGTTTTTGTTAGGTATTATTTTTGAGCTCATGCACTAGATTTAGTCTTTCAGGAGGCATATAACTACAAAATTGCAGCTCGTCCAGAAAGATGTCACTGTTTTCAGAAAGAACTGATGGGATCAGCGGAGATTGCTTTTAATATCTTGAGTTCTTGCTTGGCTGTTGAAGATTTTCATGAACAGGTAGGCATAATGTCTTGAAATCATTTCTTTTTGCCGTGCTTTGAAGGTTATTCAGTTATCTTGAATCTACTTTAGCTTTTCATTTCGATGAATGTCTGAATGCATTCAATTTTTGTTTGTAGTTTTTAGTTTATTTCATGACATGGGTATTCTGAGAATCCAGCAGTATTATATTTTTTTGTTTGGCATTTATTTTATTAGAGAGATATATAATAGAATATTTATGGGAAACTCTGGGATTTGCATAAAAACATTCAGCTTCTGTTCATCTCCTATCCCGTCGGTTTTCTGGATCGAGGATGCTAGTAACAAGCAGCCAAAATACCAGATGGTAACCCAAGGGATTCATGGGGTTTCATCCTGAGGCCTCTGTGAACTTTGCACAAGAGCATCTACCAATAGAGATAACCATTGGGCGATTAGTTTTCCCCTCTTTATTATTATTATATCTCTGCATTTCTTTATCTAACCAAAAGATTCCTCATTTTGTAGGCACCCCTTGAAGGTCCACATGGGAGTTTACTTCCATGTGGTTCTGCTAACCAGGCATGGCTGTCTGTTGATTTGGTACAGGTATTGTGCCATATGGTAGAGATTGGGCATGGGAGTGCTGTGCATGCATTGCTTGAGTTTCCTATTAAGCACTGTCCAGATATATTGTTAATTGTCGTTTCCCAAGTTAAGGTAAAATGCAAGGTCTTAATTCTTTTTTTTCCTCTTGAAGTTGTTTTATGTTTGTTGAGCACATTATTGCTTTATGGTGACTAAAAGGAATGTAACACTATTCTCCAGATTGCATTCAATCAGATGCAGCATGAAATATTCGCTACCCTTTTCCCATCATATCTTGTTGGTACCAATCCTAATTGTACCATTCTCCTACATCAGCTATGGCTTGTTGATCCTGATATAGTTCTCTGGGGTATGATGGATCTCCATGCTAAGGATCCTAGCTGCATATCAAAGATTTTAGATGCATGCCAAGAGATAAAGGTAAGTGCTTGCAGTTAAACTCAATATAGCAGATAGATATAAGATCTGTATCTGTCATAGATAGTGTCCATCTTGTATCTCTTTGATCTGTATTTAGAAACTATTTTTATTTCTTATAAATAGTTTGGATCCTATTCATTTCTTAGGTAGAATCTACAATTTAAAATCTCAATTGACAAAATTTGTGATATTGTGAAACTAACAGAAGTTAAAAGTCAAAATGAACCGTGTTGTGTACCATTTTCTTTCTAGCAAGTCAAGTCAATATTGTTAAACTACCACGTTATGGTTTGAAACAGTAGCCTTTTAGATTGTTTATTTGAAATTTTGAATGCCACTAAATCTAGGCCTTTCTAAAAAGTGTGTTATAAGGGATGCATCCTGGAACCTATCTGAAGATTTTATATGTAAGCTTGTATTCTTCATTTCTAGTGTTATTTAGGATGCTCATGCCTTTAACTTGAGGTTATAGTCACTGAGAAATTCAAGTTAGAAGTTTTTCTGCTTGTTTTGAGAACTTCATATCCAATATTTTTTGGCATGGAAAACTCTACTGTTTTTTTCTACAATGTTAACATTGAAGGAATATATCTTCAGTGTATAGCTTCTTTTAATTCTTATGAAGAAAACCTTATCTGTAGGCCTTAACTATGGTAATGGACTTGACTCCATTTTCCTTTGCAATTGAACTTGCTGCTCTCGCATCAAAAAGGGAGTTTTTGAATTTGGAGAAGTGGCTAAATGATAATCTTAGTAGTCAACGGGATACGTTATTTGAGGTAAGCTGCTCTCTATTTATTGTTTTTGTGTAATTATCCTTAATTACTTAATGTTGCATACTTGGGTATTTAGTGGACACTGATTCCTAAGTCAATTTGAGGTAAATTGAAAGGCTGCTTTATTTGTTATCCTCGTTG
>LPNX010410201.1:19843-34815 GCA_001517045.1 Pseudotsuga menziesii
TGGAGAAAGCACACGTCACAAGATCAAGGAAAGCTAGCAACTGCTAGATTTCCTTTTATCATAAGCATTTCCTTCTAGGATAAGAACACATACTTATGCTAGAAGAAAAGCTAACAGTCGCTAGCTTTCCAATAGAAAAATAATGTCCATCGTGATTGGTGGTTTCTAGCTTATACCTTGAGCTTGTTCCATGTGATGTATTTTGAAATAACCACATGGAAAAAGATCAAGGAAAGCTAGCGACTGCTAGCTTTCCTTCTAGCATAAGCATTTCCTTCTAGTATAAACACACATGCTTATGCTAGAAGGAAATCTAACAGTCGCTAGCTTTCCAATAAAAAACCCTGTCCATGGTGATTAGCGGTTGCTAGCTTATACCTTGAGCTTGTGCCATGTGCTCTATTTTGAACGAATGCTAGCTTTCCTTCTAGCATAACACACATGCTTATGTTAGAAGGAAAGCTAGCAGTCGCTAGCTTTCCAATAGAAAAACCTTGGGCATAGTGATTGGTGGTTGCTAGCTTATACCTTGAGCTTGTGCCATGCACTCTATTTTCAAATAAGCATATCGCACAAGATCAAGGAAAGCTAGCGACTGCTAGCTTTTCTTATAGCATAAGCATTTCCTTCTAGGATAAGAACACATACTTATGCTAAAAGGAAAGCTGGCAGTCGCTAGCTTTCCAATAGGAAAATCATGTCCATAGTGATTGGTGGTTGCTAGCTTATACCTAGGGCTTGTGCCATTTGCTCTATTTTGAAATAAGCACATGGCAAAAGATCAAGGAAAGCTAGCGACTGCTAGCTTTTCTTCTAGCATAAGCATTTCCTTGTAAAATAAACACACATGCTTATACTAGAAGGAAAGCTAACAGTCGCTAGCTTTCAATTAGAAAAACCCTGTCCTTGGTGATTGATGGTTGCTAGCTTATACCTTCAGCTTGTGCCATGTGCTCTATTTTGAACGAATGCTAGCTCTCCTTTTAGCATAAGCATTTCCTTCTAGCATAATACACATGCTTATGCTAGAAGAAAAGCTAGCAGTCGCTAGCTTTCCAATAGAAAAATCATGTCCATGGTGATTGGTGGTTGCTAGCTTATACTTTAAGCTTGTTCCATGTGATGTATTTTGAAATAAGCACATGGCAAAAGATCAAGGAAAGCTAGCGACTGCTAGCTTTGCTTCTAGCATAAGCATTTCCTTTTAGTATAAACACACACGCTTATGCTAGAAGGAAAGCTAACAGTCGTTAGCTTTCCAATAAAAAACCCTGTCTATGGTGATTGGTGGTTGCTAGCTTATACCTTGAGCTTGTGCCATGTGCTCTATTTTGAACGAATGCTAGCTTTCCTTTTAGCATAACACACATGGTTATGTTAGAAGGAAAGCTAGCAGTCGCTAGCTTTCCAACAGAAAAACCTTAGGCATGGTGATTGGTGGTTGCTAGCTTATACCTTGAGCTTGTGCCATGCACTCTATTTTCAAATAAGCACATGGCACAAGATCAAGGAAAGCTAGCGACTGATAGCTTTCCTTCTAGCATAAGCATTTCCTTCTAGCATAAGCATTTCCTTCTAGGATAAGAACACATACTTATACTAGAAGGAAAGCTAGCAGTCGCTATCTTTCCAATAGAAAAATCATGTCCATAGTGATTGGTGGTTGCTAGCTTATACCTTGACCTTGTGCCATTTGGTCTATTTTGAAATAAGCACATGGCAAAAGATCAAGAAAAGTTAGCGACTGCTAGCTTTCCTTCGAGCATAAGCATTTCCTTCTAAAATAAACACACATGCTTATACTGGAAAGAAAGCTAACAGTCGTTAGCTTTCAATTAGAAAAACCCTGTCCATGGTGATTGATGGTTGCTAGCTTATACCTTCAGCTTGTGCCATGTGCTCTATTTTGAACGAATGTTAGCTCTCCTTCTACAATAAGCATTTCCTTCTAGCATAACACACATGCTTATGTTAGAAGAAAAGCTAGCATTCGCTAGCTTTCCAATAGAAAAACCTTGAGCATGGTGATTGGTGGTTGCCAGCTTATACCTTGAGCTTGTGCCATGTACTCTATTTTCAAATAAGCACATCGCACAAGATCAAGGAAAGCTAGTGACTTCTAGCTTTTCTTCGAGCATAAGAATTTCCTTCTAGGATAATAACACATACTTATGTTAAAATGAAAGCTAACAGTCGCTAGCTTTCCAATAGAAAAATCATGTCCATGGTGATTAGTGGTTGCTAGCTTATACCTTGAGCTTGTGTCATGTGATCTATTTTGAAATAAGCACATGGCAAAATATCAAGGAAAGTTAGCAACCGCTAGCTTTCTTTCTAGCATAATCATTTCTTTATAGCATAAACACACATGCTTATGCTAGAAGGAAAGGTAACAGTCGCTAGCTTTCCAATAGAAAAACCTTGTCCATGGTGATTGGTGGTTGCTAGATTATACCTTGATCTTGTGCCATGTACTCTATTTTGAGCGAATGCTAGCTTTTCTTCTAGCATAAGCATTTCCTTCTAACATAAACACATATGCTTATGCTAGAAGGAAAGCTAACAGTCGATAGCTTTTCAATAGAAAAATCCTATCCATGGTGATTGGTGGTTGCTAGCTTATACCTTGAGCTTGTGTCATGTGATCTATTTTGAAATAAGCACATAGCAAAATATCAAGGAAAGCTATCAACTGCTAGCTTTTCTTCTAACATAATCATTTCCTTCTAGCATAAACACACATGCTTATGCTACAAAGAAAGCTAACAGTCGCTAGCTTTCCAATAGAAAAACCCTGTCTATGGTGATTGGTGATTTTTAGCTTATACCTTGAGCTTGTGCCATGTGCTCTATTTTGAACGAATGCTAGCTTTCCTTCTAGCATAAGTATTTCCTTATAGCATAACACACGTGTTTATGTTAGAAGGAAAGCTAGCAGTCACTAGCTTTACATGGTGACTGGTGGTTGCTTGCTTATACCTTGAATTTGTGCCATGCGCTCTATTTTGAAAGAATACTACCTTCCCTTCTAGCATAAGCATTTCCTTCTAGCATAACCCACATGCTTATGTTAGAATGAAAGCTACCAGTCGCTAGCTTTCCAATAGAAAACCCTGGACATGGTGATTGGTGGTTGCTAGTTTATACCTTGAGCTTTTGCCATGTATTCTATTTTCAAATAAGCACATGGTACAAGATCAAGGAAAGCTAGCGACTACTAGCTTTCCTTCTAACATAAGCATTTCCTTCTAGGATAATAACACATACTTATGCTAGAAAGAAAGGTAGTCATCGCTAGCTTTCCAATAGAAAAATCATTTCCATTGTGATTGGTGGTTGCTAGCTTATACCTTGAGCTTGTGCCATGTGCTCTATTTAGAAATAAGCACATGGCAAAAGATCAAGGAAAACTAGCGACTGCTAGCTTTCCTTCTAGCATAAGCATTTCCTTCTAGCATAAACACACATGCTTATGCTAGAAGGAAAGCTAACAGTCGCTAGCTTTCCAATAGAAAAACCCTGTCCATGGTGATTGGTGGTTGCTAGCTTATACCTTGAGCTTGTGCCATGTACTCTATTTTGAACGAATGCTACCTTTCATTCTAGCATAAACATTTTTTTCTAACATGTCACACATGCTTATGGTAGAATAAAAACTAGCAGTCATTAGCTTTCCAATAGAAAAACCGTAGGCATGGTGATTGGTGGTTGCTAGCTTATACCTTGAACTTGTGCCATGTACTCTATTTTCAAATAAGCACATGGCACAAGATTAATGAAAGCCTTGAACTTGTGTCATGTACTCTATTTTGAAATAAGCACATGGCACAAGATCAAGGAAAGCTAGCGACTGCTAGCTTTCCTTCTAGAATAAGCATTTACTTATAGGATAATAACACATACCTATGCTGCTAGCTTTCCAATTGAAAAATCCTGTCCATGGTGATTGGTGGTTGCTAGCTTATACCTTGAGCTTGTGCTATGTGCTCTATTTTGAAATAAGCACATGACAAAAGATCGAGGAAAGCTAGCGACTGCTAGCTTTCTTTCTAGCATAAGCATTTCCTTCTAGCATTTTTGAGAAGGAAAACTTTTCTTTTTAATGAGTCTCTACTTGTGCTAGATGCAATGGATTTTTATTAAGGGGGTCAATGAGTTATGAAATTTTGCATTTTATACTATTTCAATGCCCAATGAAATTTAAAATTGAAGCTTTCAAGCATTTCCACCACCTTCTAGTGACGCAGTTTTTGCACTTTCATTAGGAATTGCTACTATATTTTGTTTACCTTATCCTTTAAATATAGAGATCTTTATGGGATACCTGGAAATAGATGGAATGCCTTTTTTCTTAGGGAGTTTAGTACTATTTTCTCTTAAATTGCATGACATTCTTTTTCATGAAAGTGATAAAAAATAGCATATAAGTATTGCAATTTTTGGACCATCTTTGTTGGCACTCAATAGATCGCCAGTAGATGAAGGAGTGAACAAAATTACAAAATCATGAGCATGGAGAAAGTCAACAACATGAACAAATTAGGGTTTTGCATTTTTCATTTATAAATTATAAAACATGAAGAACACAAATTAAATAACAATTCTAAAGATAAATTTCACCTTCCAGTTCCCCTCAATGCCAAATTCAAATCACCTTTAGGTTCAAATTTGCATATAGGATCACCTCCATTCCGAATCAAACTAAGCTTCATCCATGAAGTTTGCCAAACATAAACGAACTTGAGAATTTATTTTAGTTTCATCAAATTTCGAACTTCAAGGTTGAAGCCTTGAAGTTCAATGAACCTGTGATTCCTAAATAATCATCTTATGATTTTTAGTCTATTATGTTTCGGTTAGGATAAACATGGTCTTTGATTTTTATTCTATTATGTTTTGGTTAGGATAAACATGGTCTTAAACTCTTACAAAGTTTATAATATTAAATATTATTTAAATTGTTTGAATCATTTTTTAAAATTTTGATTATCCATGTTAAATGAATTTTTTTTATTACTTATATATTTTTCAGTAAAGAATACACATTTAATCCTTCATTAAATAAAACCTCTAATTTTCTCCATTGTCATTGCAAAATTGTCATTTGTGATCTTCTCCCACATCCACTCAAAACAAAGTGGTGACGGGTATGTATATGTTTTTATTATATTTAATTCTTAAATATGAATATTTATAAACATTTAAAATAATATTTTAATATACATTTTAAACCATTAAATTTTTTATTATAGTCAATAATTAATATAAATATTTAGAAAAAACACTTTAATATAAACTTGTAAGGTCATTTTGTTTACTTGTTACAAGCTAAAAATAGTGACAATTAACATTCTATAGTTTAACCTGCTGTCTTTTTTTCCTATAGTGTATGGAGTTAAAGCAAAGGGAAAGACACAAAAATAATGTATGCTTTGACATACTCTCCGTTTTTAATTGGGAAAATAAAAAAATTTGAAAATTGAGTTTTCATATATTTTTAAAAGTGAAAATATAATATATAAGGATATGTTTTAATATTATTTACAAAATGAAAATGGATTTTATAGAAATAGTTTTTAAATTAGTTTAAAGTTTAGGTATAACTTTTAGTTAATACAGTTGTATGTTGTTTAATGAGTTAACAAAATGTAATGATAAAATAACTACTTGGTTAATGACATAAAAATATGATGATTTATAGTCTATCATTTATATGGGTTCAATTTATTTATTTATTTTGTTCGCAGGTCTTTAAGTAAACCAATAAACTTAATTTGGTATAAAAGCTATAATGAAGGAGGTCTTCTTTATGTATATTTTACTATGTTTATGTCTATTTTCGCATTAGAGGTAATCTATATGTAACATTTAATTGTTATTAGCAATAGAAAACTAGAGGTAGTGTCTTTGTATAATTTACTTGTTATTAGCAATAGAAATTATCTCAAAAATTATATTCTTGGTGTAGCCTCCAAACTTCACATGAGGTCACAAAACATAAATTAGTTAGGTAGGATTGATTAGGCTAGGAATCCATTATTGCCCTCCAATCTACTTTCATTAGGTATATTTTGAAACATAGCATTGTTGACTTATAGGGTGCTTTATAAATCCTGCTATAAGCAAGTGTTAAAAGAAAACCCGGATCAGAAGTGCGCCGTGCCTAAGGAGGTTAAAGCCGAGGTATAGTTGCCTTGCTCTCCCCTACGAGTCACCCAACTCCTTGTAGGGAGACGAAACTATACTGTACAGGCCGAACCATTGATCCACACTTGACGCAAGGTATCTTAGTGGCCAAAGTTAGGAAATCACCAAGGAGCACTTGTGGGTGCAATTGACTCCTGAAGTCAGCTATTGCCGTTGGGAGGTGTTGTCAAGTCTTTTAGATTGGAACATTTGCCCCATCGCCAATAGAACTGCCTCTTTCTTACCTTCACTAGTCAATTGGTGTGTGGACTCCATTGTCACCATCAATTGTGCTTTTGGAAGGCTCAGTTACATATCCGCGAAAAACCATACACTTTTTTTATATTTATATATTCAACCTACCAAACTCATAATTAAACATAACCTACATTTTGTGACTTTTTCACTAAACCAACTTTGAACATATCACTCACTTGTTGCACCTTTTACACTTATTTGTAGCTTGTGATTTGTCTTGTTCATAGTCCATTAACCACGATAGATTAGAGCGGGAACAATAAAAATTCATAGTAGAATTCTTTACCCACACAATATGTGCAGTTTTGAAGAGCTGGGTAAACATGCACTTGAAGTTGTTTTTTTGTTTTGCTTTTAAATGGTGAAACTTAGGACAAACATAATTGCATGTTTATCAAGCCCCCACATCCTTATAATCATTTGGAAGGTCTTCTTGTAGAAGTTGATAAGAATTTCTAACAACAAAGGTTTTTAAATTTTACATTTTATTTTTTACAATTTCAAATATTATGA
Organism: Pseudotsuga menziesii; assembly: GCA_001517045.1. Classification (NCBI taxonomy): domain Eukaryota; kingdom Viridiplantae; phylum Streptophyta; class Pinopsida; order Pinales; family Pinaceae; genus Pseudotsuga; species Pseudotsuga menziesii. The sequence goes on from LPNX010410201.1 coordinate 26,801, forward strand.
GTGATTCAATATTAAGTACTTATATTGAAAAATCCATGGAAGTACATCCCATTGGAGATTCACTACTCGTTAATCTTTTTTTCTCTTCGTCTCATTCTCATCCTCCTCTTGATTATTTGTCTCCTTTGTTTAAAAAAGAAGGTTCGTGAACACCCCAAACATATTAATGAACTCGGCACAAGTCATCTCTAAATGATTCACATGATATTAATGATATATTTCTCCATAAGTATAGTGAAAACTGACATGTATTTTCATTTAAGTCATGACTTTTCATTTCGAGCGTACATGAAATACAATGGGCTCTATTTTGAACGAATGCTAGATCTCCTCTAGCATAAGTATTTCCTTCTAGCATAACACACATGCTTATGTTAGAAGAAAAGTTATCAGTCGCTAGCTTTCCAATAGAAAAACCCTGAGCATGGTGATTGGTGGTTGCTAGCTTATACCTTGAGCTTATGCCACGCACTCTATTTTCAAATAAGCACATGACACAGGATCAAGGAAAGCTAGCGACTGCTAGCTTTCCTTCTAGCATAAGAATTTCATATTGGATAACAACACATACTTATGTTAGAATGAAAGCTAGCAATCGCTAGCTTTTCAATAGAAAAATCATGTCCATGGTGATTGGTGGTTGCTAGATTATACCTTGAGTTTGTGTCATGTGATCTATTTTGAAATAAGCACATGGCAAAATATCAAGGAAAACTACCAACTGTTAGCTTTCCTTCTAGCATAATCATTTTTTTCTAGCATAAACACACACGCTTATGCTGGAAGGAAAGCTAACAGTCGCTAGCTTTTCAATAGAAAAACCCTGTCCATGGTGATTGGTGGTTGTTAGCTTATACCTTGAGCTTGTGCCATGTGCTCTATTTTGAACGAATACTAGCTTTCCTTCTAGCATAAGTATTTCTTTATAGCATAACACACATGTTTATGTTAGAAGGAAAGCTAACAGTCGCTAGCTTTACATGGTGATTGGTGGTTGCTCGCTTATACCTTGAATTTGTGCCATGTGCTCTATTTTGAACCAAAGCTAGCTACCCTTCTAGCATAAGCATTTCCTTCTAGCATAACCCACATGCTTATGTTAGAATGAAAGCTAGCGGTCACTGACTTTCCAATAGAAAACCCTGGACATTGTGATTGGTGGTTGCTAGCTTATACCTTGAGCTTGTGCCATGTGCTCCATTTTCAAATAAGCACATAGCAAAAGATCAAGAAAAGCTAGAGACTGCTAGCTTTCCTTTTAGCATAAGCATTTCCTTTTAGCATAAACACACATGCTTATGCTAGGAGGAAAGCTAACAGTCGCTAGCTTTCCAATAGAAAAACCGTGTCCATGGTGATTGGTGGTTGCTAGCTTATACCTTGAGCTTGTGCCATGTACTCTATTTTGAACGAATGCTACCTTTCATTCTAGCATAAACATTTTTTTCTAGCATATCACACATGTTTATGGTAGAAGGAAAGCTAGCGACTGCTAGCTTTCCAATAGAAAAACCCTAGGCATGGTGATTGGTGGTTGGTAGCTTATACCTTGAATTTGTGCCATGTACTCTATTTTCAAATAAGCACATGGCACAAGATCAAGGAAAGCCTTGAACTTGTGCCATGTACTCTATTTTCAAATAAACACATGGCACAAATTCAAGGAAAGCTAGCGACTGCTACCTTTTTTTCTAGCATAAGCATTTAATTATAGGATAATAACACATACCTATGCTAGAAATAAAGCTAGCAGTCGCTAGCTTTTCAATAGAAAAATCCTGTCCATGGTGATAAGTGGTTGCTAGCTTATACATTGAGCTTGTGCCATGTGTTCTGTTTTGAACGAATGCTAGCTTTCTTTCTAGCATAACACACGCGCTTATGTAAGAAGGAAAGCTAGCAGTCGCTAGCTTTCCAATAGAAAAACCTTGGGCATGGTGATTGGTGGTTGCTAGCTTATACCTTGAGCTTGTGCCATGCACTCTATTTTCAAATAAGCACATGGAACAAGATCAAGGAAAGCTAGCGACTGCTATCTTTCCTTCCAGCATACCCATTTCCTTTTAGGATAAGAACACATACTTATGTTAGAAGGAAAACTGGCAGTCGCTAGCTTTCCAATAGAAAAATCATGTCCATGGTGATTGGTGGTTTCTAGTTTATACCTTGTGCTTGTGCCATTTGCTCTATTTTAAAATAAGCACATGGCAAAAGATCAAGGAAAGGTAGTGACTGCTAGCTTTCCTTCTAGCATAATCATTTCCTTCTAAAATAAACACACATGCTTATACTAGAAGGAAAGCTAAAAGTCGGTAGCTTTCAATTAGAAAAACACTGTCCATGGTGATTGATGGTTGTTAGCTTATAACTTCAGCTTGTGCCACGTGTTCTATTTTGAACGAATGCTAGCTCTCCTTCTAGCATAAACATTTCCTTCTAGCATAACACTCATGCTTATGTTAGAAGAAAAGCTAGCAGTCGCTAGCTTTACAATAGAAAAACCCTGAGCATGGTGATTGGTGGTTGCTAGCTTATACCTTGAGCTTGTGCTATGTACTCTATTTTCAAATAAGTACATGGCACAAGATTAAGGAAAGCTAGCGACTGCTAGTTTTCCTTCTGACATAAGATTATTCTTCTAGGATAATAACACATACTTATGTTAGAATGAAAGCTAGCAGTCGCTAACTTTACAATAGAAAAATCATGTCCATGGTGATTGGTGGTTGCTAGCTTATACCTTGAGCTCATGTCATGTGATCTATTTTGAAATAGGCACATGAAAAAATATCAAAGAAAGCTAGCAACTTCTAGCTTTCCTTTTAGCATAATCATTTCCTTCTAGCATAAACACACATGCTTATGCTAAAAGGAAAGCTAACAGTCGCTAGCTTTCCAATAGAAAAACCTTGTCCATGGTGATCGGTGGTTGTTAGCTTATACCTTGAGCTTGTGCCATGTTCTCTATTTTGAATGAATGCTAGCTTTTCTTCTAGCATAACACACACGCTTATGTAAGAAAGAAAGCTAGCAGTCGCTAGCTTTCCAATAGAAAAACCTTTGGCATGGTGATTGGTGGTTGCTAGCTTATACCTTGAGCTTATGCCATGCACTCTATTTTCAAATAAGCACATGGCACAAGATCAAGGAAAGCTAGCGACTGCTAGCTTTCCTTCCAGCATAAGCATTTCCTTTTAGGATAAGAACACATACTTATGCTAGAAGGAAAGCTAGCAGTCGCTAGCTTTCCAATAGAAAAATCATGTCCATGGTGGTTGGTGGTTGCTAGTTTATACCTTGAGCTTGTGCCATTTGCTCTATTTTGAAATAAGCACGTGGAAAAAGATCAAGGAAAGCTAGTGACTGCTAGCTTTCCTTCTAGCATAAGCATTTCCTTTTAAAATAAACACACATGCTTATACTAGAAGGAAAGCTAACAGTCGCTAGCTTTCAATTAGAAAAACCCTGTTCATGGTGATTGATGGTTGCTAGCTTATAACTTCAGCTTGTGCCATGTGCTCTATTTTGAACGAATGGTAGCTCTTCTTCTAGCATAAACATTTCCTTCTAGCATAACACTCATGCTTATGTTAGAAGAAAAGCTAGCAGTCGCTAGCTTTACAATAGAAAAACCCTGAGCATGGTGATTGGTGGTTGCTAGCTTATACCTTGAGCTTGTGCCATGTACTCTATTTTCAAATAAGCACATGGCACAAGATCAAGGAAAGCTAGCGACTGCTAGTTTTCCTTCTAACATAAGAATTTTCTTCTAGGATAATAACATTTACTTATGTTAGAATGAAATCTAGCAGTCGCTAGCTTTCCAATAGAAAAATCATGTCCATGGTGATTGGTGGTTGCTAGATTATACCTTGAGCTCGTGTCATGTGATCTATTTTGAAATAGGCACATGGAAAAATATCAAGGAAAGCTAGCAACTTCTATCTTTCCTTCTGGCATAATCATTTCCTTCTAGCATAAAAACACATGCTTATGCTAAAAGAAAAGCTAACAGTCGCTAGCTTTCCAATAGAAAAACCATGTCCATGGTGATCGGTGGTTATAAGCTTATACCTTGAGCTTGTGCCATGTGATCTATTTTGAATGAATGCTAGCTTTCCTTCTAGCATAAGTATTTCTTTATAGCATAACACACGTGTTTATGTTAGAAGGAAAGCTAGCAGTCGCTAGCTTTACATGGTGATTGGTGGTTGCTCGCTTATACCTTGAATTTGTGCCATGTGCTCTATTTTGAACGAATGATAGCTTCCCTTCTACAATAAGCATTTCCTTCTAGCATAACCCACATGCTTATGTTAAAATGAAAGCTAGAAGTCGCTAGCTTTCCAATAGAAAACCCTGGACATGGTGATTGGTGGTTGCTAGTTTATACCTTGAGCTTGTGCCATGTATTCTATTTTCAAATAAGCACATGGTACAAGATCAAGGAAAGCTAGCGACTGCTAGCTTTCCTTCTAACATAAGCATTTCCTTCTATGATAATAACACACACTTATGCTGGAAGGAAAGCTAGTCGTCGCTAGCTTTCCAATACAAAAATCATGTCCATTGTGATTGGTGGTTGCTAGCTTATACCTTGAGCTTGTGCCATGTGCTGTATTTTGAAATAAGCACATGGCAAAAGATCAAGGAAAGCTAGCGACTGCTAGATTTCCTTCTAGCACAAGCATTTCCTTCTAGCATAAACACATATGCTTATGCTAGAAGGAAAGCTAACAGTCGCTAGCTTTTCAATAGAAAAACCATGTCCATGGTGATTGGTGGTTGCTAGTTTATACCTTGAGCTTGTGCTATGTACTCTATTTTGAACGAATGCTACCTTTCATTCTAGCATAAACATTTTTTTTTAGCATGTCACACATGCTTATGGTAGAAGAGTCGCTAGCTTTCCAATAGAAAAACCCTAGGCATGGTGATTGGTGGTTGCTAGCTTATACCTCGAACTTGTGTCATGTACTCTATTTTTGATCTTGTGCCACATGCTTATTTAAAAATAGAGTACATGGCACAAGTTCAAGGCTTTCCTTGATCTTGTTCCATGTGCTCAGAGCACATGGCACAAGATCAAGGAAAACCTTGAACTTGTTCTATGTACTCTATTTTTAAATAAGCATGTGGCACAAGATCAAGGAAAGCTAGCGACTGCTAGCTTTCCTTCTAGCATAAACATTTACTTATAGGATAATAACACATACCTATGCTAGAAAGAAAGCTAGCAGTCGCTAGCTTTCCAATAGAAAAATCCTGTCCATGGTGATTGGTGGTTGCCAGCTTATACCTTGAGCTTGTACTATGTGCTCTGTTTTGAACGAATGCTAGCTTTCCTTCTAGCATAACACATATGCTTATGATGTGTGTTATGCTAGAAGGAAAGCTAGCAGTCAGCTTTCTAATAGAAAAACCTTGGGCATGGTGATTGGTGGTTGCTAGATTATACCTTGAGCCTGTGCCATGCACTCTATTTTCAAATAAGCACATGGCACAAGATCAAGGAAAGCTAGCGACTGCTAGCTTTCCTTCTAGTATAAGCATTTTCTTCTAGGATAAGAACACATACTTATGGTAGAAGAAAAGCTAGCAGTCGCTAGCTTTCCAATAGAAAAATCATGTCCATGGTGATTGGTGGTTGCTATCTTATACCTTGAGCTTGTGCCATGTGCTCTATTTTGAAATAAGCACATGGCAAAAGATCTAGGAAAGCTACTGACTGCTAGCTTTCCTTCTAGCATAAGCATTTCCTTTTAAAATAAACACACATGCTTATACTATAAGGAAAGCTAACAGTCGCTAGCTTTCAATTAGAAAAACCCTATCCATGGTGATTGATGGTTCCTAGCTTATACCTTCAGCTTGTGCCATGTGCTCTGTTTTGAACGAATGTTAGCTCTCATTCCAGCATAAGCATTTCCTTCTAGCATAACACACATGCGTATGTTATAAGAAAAGCTAGCAGTCGCTAGCTTTTCAATAGAAAAATCCTGAGCATGGTGATTGTTGGTTGCTAGCTTATACCTTGAGCTTGTGCCATGTACTCTATTTTCAAATAAGCACATGGCACAAGATTAAGGAAAACTAGCGACTGCTAGTTTTTCTTCTAACATAAGAATTTCCTTCTAGGATAATAACACATACTTATGTTAAAATGAAAGCTAGCAGTCGCTAGCTTTACAATAGAAAAATCATGTCCATGGTGATTGGTGGTTGCTAGCTTATACCTTGAGCTTGTGTTATGTGATTTATTTTGAAATATGCACATGGAAAAATATCAAGGAAAGCTAACAACTGCTAGCTTTCCTTCTAGCATAAACACACATTCTTATGCTAGAAGGAAAGCTAATAGTTGCTAGCTTTCCAATATAAAAACCCTGTCCATAGTGATTGGTAGTTGTTAGCTTATACCTTGAGCTTGTGCCATGTGTTCTATTTTGAACGAATGCTACCTTTCCTTCTAGCATAAGTATTTCCTTATAACATAACACATGTGTTTATGTTAGAAGGAAAGCTAGCAGTCGCTAGCTTTACATGGTGATTGGTGGTTGCTCGCTTATACCTTGAATTTGTGCGATGTGCTCTATTTTGAACGAATGCTAGCTTCCCTTCTAGCATAAGTATTCCTTCTAGCATAACCCACATGCTTATGTTAGAATGAAAGCTAGCAGTCGCTAGCTTTCCAATAGAAAACCCTAGACATGGTGATTGGTGGTTGCTAGTTTATACCTTGAGCTTGTGCCATGTATTCTATTTTCAAATAAGCACATGGCACAAGATCAAGGAAATATAGCGACTGCTAGCTTTCCTTGTAACATAAGCATTTCCTTCTAGGATAATAACACATACTTATGCTAGAAGGAAAGCTAGTCGTCGCTAGCTTTCCAATAGAAAAATCATGTCCATTGTGATTGGTGGTTGCTAGCTTATACCATGAGCTTGTGCTATGTGCTCTATTTTGAAATAAGCACATGGAAAAAGATCAAGTAAAGCTAGCGACTGCTAGCTTTCCTTCTAGCATAAGCATTTCCTTCTAGTATAAACACACATGCTTATGCTAAAAGGAAAGCTAACAGTCACTAGCTTTCCAATAGAAAAACCCTGTCCATGGTGATTGGTGGTTGCTAGCTTATACCTTGATCTTGTGCCATGTACTCTATTTTGAATGAATGCTACCTTTCATTCTAGCTTAAACATTTTTTTCTAGCATGTCACACATGCTTATGGTAGAAGGAAAGCCAGCAGTCGCTAGCTTTCCAATAGAAAAACCCAAGGCATGGTGATTGTTCGTTGTTAGCTTATACCTTGAACTTGTGCCATGTACTCTATTTTCAATAAGCACATGGCACAAGATCAAGGAATGCCTTGAACTTGTGCCATGTACTCTATTTTCAAATAAGCACATGGCATAAGATCAAGGAAAGCTAGTGACTGCTAGCTTTCCTTCTAGCATAAGCATTTACTTATAGGATAATAACACATACCTATGCTAGAAAGAAAGCTAGCAGTCGCTAGCTTTCCAATAGAAAAATCATTTCCATGGTGATTGGTGGTTGCTAGCTTATACCTTGAGCTTGTGCCATGTGCTCTATTTTGAAATAAGCACATGCAAAAGATCAAGGAAAGCTAGCGACTGCTAGCTTTCTTTCTAGCATAAGCATTTTCTTCTAGCATTTTTGAGAAGAAAAACTTTTCTTTTTAATAACCACTTATACTATGGAACGAGAACTCGACACAGTTCTCGTTTTTCTCTCTCCTAATTTTAGTAGCTATTTTTACCCCCGTTTCAAAAATGGTTGATGCCAGTATCACACATTTTCATTTTCAGACATTTTTTGGGGCCTTTGAATTATCTTTGTTGTAAAATATTTTTAATTTCTATTTTCAAGTGTGTTTTTAAAAATTTAACAAAATAACATACATTTTTAAGCAATTGATAATGAAAAACATATACATTTTACGATTTTTTCTATAAAATAAGACATTTTTATGTACAAAATAAGGCA
>LPNX010410201.1:40618-63151 GCA_001517045.1 Pseudotsuga menziesii
TGTATGTTCTACTATATTATCTCATTATGAATCACATCATAATTTCTTTGTTTCTATATGGTTATAATGGTGAAATTATTAGAGAAATTTGTTTTTTCTTTAATATGCAATTTTCCAGAAAGTTGTAATTTATCTCTTCAAGAATTTTTATTTTTTTCCAATTTAAGGTTGATTTTAAAGTTTTGTTAAACAACAATAAGGGATGTTTAGTCCATGGCTCTATTTTTTACCCTAAAAAAAAACGTGTATACTGGTATCAACACTTTTCTATTTGGGGGGTGTTTTTGGTGTTTTTTTTGCAAAAATCATCGTTTTTATGGGTAGAGTTCTCGTTCATAGTATATAGTTCTCGTTTCATAGTATAAGTGGTTCTATCAGGAGAATTTGTAAATACTCATATTGACACCGAAAATGACAATGGCGAGAGCTTTCAAGATGATGAAGAACTTGAGAAAGGAAAGGATGGCACTGAAAAGTTAAAGGGAACCTTAGGAGGAAAAGATATTATTCAATTAAAAAATAATTTTATACCAAGAGGTTTGATTCCTTTGGAAAAACGTTTTGATCAGAATGATGTTGCTAAGAATCCTAAAGTAAAGCCCATTGAGAATGCTGTTGAAGATAGGAATATTGGCATTGAAGAGAATCCTAAGATTATAAAATTATCCAAAAATTTGCTTGAAAAAGAAAAAGAAGAATATGTGAATTTAATGAAGAAATATACAGATGTATTTGCTTGGAGTTATGAATATCTTAAGGAGTGTGATATATCTATAATACAACATACTATTCCTATAAAACCTAGGGAGAAACCTTTCAAGCAAAAACTCAGAAGGATAAACCCTAAATTGCTTCCCATTATTGAGAAGGAAATTAAAATATTATTTGATGCCAAGATCATTGTAACTCTAAGGTTTTCAAAGTGGGTCGCAAATCTGGTTCTTGTTAGAAAGAAGAACGGAGAAATAATACTGTGTATAGATTTCTGGAATTTAAATAAAGTTTCTATGAAAGACAATTACCCCTTTCCAAAGATGGATCATATATTGCAGAAGGTGGTTGGAGCTGAGAGAATCTCAATGTTAGACAGTTTTTTGGGTTACAATCATATCAAAGTATTACCTAAAGATCAAGAAAAGACTGCATTTACTACACCTTGGGGCACTTTTATGTATGCAAACATGCCTTTTGGCTTAATGAATGTAGGAGCTACTTTTCAGCGAGCCATGGACATTGATTTTGCGGGAGAAATTGGGAATTTTGTGGTCATTTATATGGATGATATTATGGTCTATTCGAAATCCGACAGAGAACATATTCATCATCTAGAAAAGGTGTTCATGAAGTGTAGGAAGTTTGGTATATCATTGAATCCAAAGAAGTCCAATTTTGCATTGGAAGAGGGAAAATTGTTGGGCCATATAATATCTAAATATGGAATAAAAATTGATCCTGAAAGGGTAAGTGCGATTTTGAAGGTAGGAGAAACCAGGAGTAAAAAGGAGATACAGTCCTTTTTGGGACTGGTGAATTTTTTAAGGATATTTGTTCCTAGCTTTGTTGAAATCCTGATGAATATTACAAATATGCTGAAAAAGGGTCATGAAATAAAATGGAATGCGGAAGCTAGGAAGTCATTTCGGGAAATCAAGCAAGCCATCTCAGATGCTCCTGTGTTGGTAAGTCTAGATTTTACCAAATATTTTTTAATATTTTCGTATGCTTCAGAGTATACCATTGCAGCGGTTTTATTACAGAAGAATGATGAAAACTTGGAGCAGCCCATAGCATTTTTCAGTAAAATGTTGAAGGATGGAGAATTGAATTATGACATCATGGAGAAATAGACATATGCTTTATTCAAAGCATTGAAAGATTTTAGAGTATATGTTCTACACTCACATGTAATCACGCATGTTCCAACTGCTGCAGTGAAAGGAATTTTGACACAACCTGATCCAGAAGGCAGAAGGGAAAAATGGATAGCTACATTACTGGAGTACAACTTAGAGATAAAGCCTACTAAACTGGTTAAGGGATAAGGACTAGCAAAAATGATGACAAATTCAAATTGTGAGTCTTTACAAATTAATTTCTTTTCTCACCAGTTTAATTAGTCATGATACATAAGTGGAAGTAATGATTGATTTCATGTCATATCCATGGTATTCTGATATTGTTTACATCCTTCAAAATTTACAAGCACCAGTAGGATTGAGTAAGTCAAGAGCAAGATCAATAAAATTGAAGGCCGCTAAATTTTGTATCATAAATCAATATCTTTATTGGAAGGACCCTGGAGGTGTGTTATTAAACTGTCTTTTGGAGAATGAAGCTCAACATACAGTCAAAGAATTTCATAAAGGAGGTTGTGGAGACCATCACTCTTGGAAGGTGACTACAAATAAAATTCTAAGAGCAGGCTATTATTGGCCAACATTATTTTCAGATGTTTATAAAGAAACCAACATGTGTCATCAGTGTCAAATTTTTTATGGTAAAAGAAAGGTACTTCCTCTTCCTTTAAACCTGATAACGATAGAAGCTCTTTTCCAACAATGGGGTTTGGATTTCATTGGAGAAATAAACCCCAATTCATTGGGACAACACAAATGGATTCTAACAGCCACATATTATTTTACAAAATGGATTGAAGCGATTCCCACCAGGAAGGCCACTAAAATTGTAATCATGGATTTTCTTGAGGAAAATATATTGGCTAGATTTGGATGCCCCAAAAGAATAGTAACGGACAATGCAACTGCTTTTAAATCCAAGAAAATGATTGATTTCTGTCACAAATATCATATAAATCTTAATCATTCGACTGCCTATTATCCACAGGGAAATGGGTTAGCCGAATCTTCAAATAAAATATTACTAAGGATCATCAGGAAGCTATTGGAAGATAATCAAAGGTCATGGCACACCAAGCTCAAATATGCTCTATGGGCTGACAGGATTAGTACCAAAAGGGCAATTGGCATGTCTCCGTTCCAACTGGTGTATGGAACGAAAGTGGGTTTTCCAGCATCATTAGGTGTTCCAGTTATGATATATTTCCAGGAGCAGCAAGAAGAACCAAATCACATGCAAAGGATAATAAATCATATTAATGAGCTAGAAGAGCGAAGGAATAAGGCTTATGACAAGGTGCAATCACATCAGGAAAAAATAAAAAATACTTTTGACAGAAAGGTGAAAGAAGAATAGTTTCAGATTGATGACTTGGTCCTAAAGTGGGATGCTCCTAAAGAAGATAAACACGGAAAATTTGATCATATGTGGGTGGGTCCTTATGTTATTGCTAGATACAGAGGACACAATGCATTTCTTTTGGAATATCCAAATGGGGTTTCTCTGGATAGTAACCCTGTTAATGGGAGATTTCTGAAACATTACTTATCCTAAGGAGGAAGGTAAAACCTGTGTTATAGGTTGTAAATATTTCTTTTTTCTTTAGAAATCAGTACAGATGGTAAGCCAAATGTTTTTGAAGCTCACAGTGAAATCCCTAAGATTCATAATGCATGCCATTCCTTTTTATTACATATATCAACATAAAAGACAAATTTTCTGGAAGTTATTATGAAAGATTAAAAACAGGCACCTGGTCTACGAGTTCTTTGATACCTCGCAGGGAGGATATCATACCCAGATGGAGCCATTTGTTAACACCTCTAACTAGTAGAGGGTCGAAGAGACCATGGTAAAGATAAATAATGGCTGCTTGAAACATTGGTTAATATATGATGGTATGAAAGTATGATAAAGGGAGTGTAAGCAATGAAATTATCACATGATCCAATGGTGTAGAATGAGGAAGTGAAGATTGATGACTTATGATATACCCGCTCTATAAAGATGCGCAAAAGATAAGGACATACAGAGATAGTTAACAAGATGCAGAGATCAACGGTCATAAAGCTAAGTCGACGAAATCTACGATCAATAGGAAGTCCGCTCCTTAAACTTGAATGTTCATTAAAATGAAAGGGCTCAGCGGAATGGGTATGTGTAGGCTTATCCAACGGCTGGAAAATAAAGTTCAATGCATCGACAGTCATCATTGGATCCGGAGAATAGAGTTGCGTGATGGTTGGAGAAGAAAATTGGTAGCAGAATTGAAACCGTGGTACACGTGGCAGTTTGTGGTACATTCCGCAGGGAAAAGCGATTTGAGGGAAACCGCTAATGGGAGCCTCCGGAATGGGCTTGTATATAAGTGGAGTTGACTTGTTTGAGGAATTATTTTTTATTGTACCGGGACGAATGAAAAGGACTTCTTACCACCTCTCATAGTCAACCTCGAGTATATGCAGTTACAATAACAGGTAAGTCTTAAATACTCAAGCTTTATCCACAGAATTACCGATGTTTTTCTATATTATGGATAAAGAGAAAGGTTTACAAGGGTTTAACTGAATTCTGGACGAAAGAGAAGAGTGCCTGGTTGATAGAGATAAAGGAGTATATGATCCATCCCTGTCTGTGAGAAGTGTATTTGTTACCAAAGAAAAATTATGGCGGTATAATACACAATGAAATGACATTTTAAATGTTTGTAAGTCGTTTCTGTATCATTTTACTATAGAGCAGACCCTACACTTTCCTGAGTTTGTCAAGTGGTGTGTAGTCAATTATTCGTCGTCTGAGAGAATTATTGTAAGTCGTTCTACATCCAGGATACTATGCCAAATTGATGCAAAAGCTATACGTGAAATCCTGAATTTTCCCAGTAATTACCCTGATAGTCGTGAATCCGTAAACGAGTCTGTTTTAACTGAAATGTACAGAAATTGTGAAACTGAGGTTTGATGTAACTTCTTGTCTAACATTCTTATTGAAAGTCTCTTTTTTCCATATCATGTTCACATCTTCAAGGAGGAAGTTCAATTGGTTGTGTCTTTGGTCTGTTAGGTCTTAGGTCTAGATGATGACTGTCATGTCAGTGAAGTCATCTTGGGCTTCTTATTAAAAATGAGTTCAATTAGTCCTGAGTCTGAGTTTTAGTCGGTTCATGTCTTCAGTTTGGACTAATATCTAGCAGAAACTATACATCTCCAATTGGTTGAGTTTTCAAAAGTCAGGTTTTTCAAGTTTCAAATGTATTTGCTGAACATGTTATTATATTCAAATGTAACTGAATTGAGATTCTTGAGTACTCTATTCTCTTCATATTTCCCTAAGCAAATCAATATGTACGAATTTGTAAACTCCATCATGTCAGAAATATATAGGCTGTTGTTTGATGAAATGCTACCCCAAGTATCAGAAGAAATGAAGAGTATGATGCAATCCTCACCTGAGGATAGGATTGGAGATTCGTTCTTGTATAAAGATTTTACAGTTTTGAGAATATATGGTTTCACTGGAGAGCCTTACAACTTGCCTGCTTTTCTTACCCCTAGGATTTTTGCATTGGAATATATGAGATAGTGGTTACATGCAGAAGAGGAACATCTTGGGTCTTTCAAGAAATCTTCCAATATCAAGTACCCTCTTAAAGTTGGTTCCTTTATTTTTAAAAACAAGGGTTCCCTGGTGTTTGTAGAGAAATTATTGGAAAGCATGGATTTTCAAAGGGAACAAAGGGTCAATTATGATCCCTATCATATAATTTCTCTAAGAAAGCAATCAAATAAAAATAAGCCATTTGAACATCAAGTTGTTGAAGGTCTGAATGAGGTAGCCAATTTGTTTTACTTCGTGGAAATTCCAGGATCCAATGAGAATAAAAACAATGAATTGATTGCAGTATCACAAATGCCAGGTAGTTCTAATATTTTGATTAAAAGAAGTCTTTCTGAAATCAAAAGTATGGAAATATATGAGGATAGTTCGTATAAGAAGGCCAAATTGTCTCAAGATGATAAAATTTCAAGCGAAGTAGTTTTGGATGAATTGAAAACAGTTTCTTTGGTTCCTAAGAAATCTATACAGGTGAATCAATTTTCTTTTGAAAGTGTAGATAATACAAAATCGGGTCCATTTTTTAAATCTAAAGAAGAATTCATGACTAGCTATATGGAAAAGCAAAGACAGTCCCTAGAGGAAACCAGGAATCTACTCCCACAGGTGAGAATTTTGAATAATCCAAAGAATTCCTTAATTTCTACTTGGGATGTAGAAAAGAATACTTTAAAATTGGCCATGGTAAGTGATAAGAAAGTGTCAGAAATGGAAGTGAGATTAGACAAAATTAGTGTACCAGATAAAATACAGTTACATAAACAAACAAGAGATATTATTTATTCATATTTATTGCATGCTATGGTAAAAATTAATAAGTTACAAGTTTTGGTTGACAAATTGGAAGTCCAATTAAAACATGAGAAGGTTGAGAACAAGGCTAATTCCATTCAGATAAAAAAATTACAAGCAGATATTGTAAGCTCAGGAAATGAAATAGGTAACACCCATGCCATTCGAAAACTTTTAGAAGAAAAATACAATGCCCTATAGGTACTAAAGAAGAGATTGAAAATCCCAAGTACAGAACATGTTCAGTCATCAGAACTATTAGCATTGCAGGAGGAGAAAAACAAGACTCATCATGAGATGATGGAGTATAAAGGAAAGACTGTGAAATTTCAAGAAGAAAAGGATAAGTGTGAAGCGGAACGGAATGAGTTAATAGCACAAATTTCAGGGCTGAAAAGGGACCAAAATGAGGAAAAAGAAATTATGGAGGAACTAATGAGCCAGAATCCCACTGATGAAGATTTGACTATTGTAAATATTGAAAAACCTTTAAATGATTTTTCTACTGATGACTTACTATTGCCCATGTCCCAAGTTAGTTTGAAAGATGAAGAGATAAGAGAGTTAAAAGAGGAAAATGAGAAAATAAAATCTGAGCTAACCAAAATGACTGAAAGCAAGAATAAAATATTATAGGATAAAGGTCAATTACAGAAGAAGCTTAATCAATTGAAAGAAAGGAACACAGGAAAGGGTCCTCTCCAGGGAGCTAAACACATAGTCTGGGATACGTTGTCTGTGGAAATTACTAAGTTCAGACATTATTTGAACTTCATTGATGATCAAAGTTCATTGGTTAATTTAGCCAATCAAAGACTGAAACTAGTAAATGAGACTATGGAGAGGAAGCCCCTTGGCACAACTCAGAATGCATTGAATTTCTTAAATTCATTAACATATCAAAGATTACAAGATATAGGAGTCAAAGACATAGTGGCAATGGTACTGTGGTCAAAAAGGTTTATTCATAAACATCGTCTTATGAAGACAGTACAAGATAAGGATGATGAGATGACCTCGTGTATTAATGATTTCAGGCATGATTTTAAAGAATTAGTTGAATATGGCCTTCCTTCCCTCTGGGACGAGGAGGGACGACTGTTTTCTCAAAAACATTATCATAGCCTGTTGGTGCGAAGATGTATGGATCACTCTAAATTTGAAGATTTGGTAAAAGGGCTAACGGGAAAAGTCATCGTAGATAAGCTAACAGAAGATTTTGAGATATTGCAGAAATTTTTGATCGTCAGAGGAGGGTTGCTTCCTCTGTCTTATAAAGCCTACATGGATCTGGAGGTGTCTATTTAGGAAATGGTTGAGTACGATATCCCAATTGTGGAACAATGGAGAGCTATGGAAAGATTTGGAAAAACAAAGTATATTCTTCATCCATGAAGACAGGTGTTGCGCGCTGTGGAGATGATTGTTCAGATCTTGTTACCAAGTTGATTTAAATTAAATGATCTGTCAGGATTGAAGCAAGTAGTTTATTCCTATTTGTTAGGAATATAGTTACAAAGACTTTGATTAAGCAAGTTATTCAGTTATAAATCTTCTTGGAAGGAGAGATCATTTTATGTATATATTTTCATTTACTTTATGTAATGGGGGTTGGAACCCATCTTGTTGATGAATGTTTTTTTTGAAGACATATATTTTTGAATAACAAAGGTAAATGCGCGTAGGTTATCAGAGATTCTTGTGTCATTTACATTACAGTCTGTATTTCTTCTCCTTTGTAATTGTTTTTTCCAGTGTTACACTCCATTTTGTTTTCTTCGTATCTGAAATGTAGTATTGAATGGTTAGAGTTCATATTGGTTATGCTCTGATCATTGTTTCAGATATTCTATAAATGTTTATACTAAATTTAATATAGAACTCATCTTCCAATGCTCTGTATTGATGGACTGTTCATTATTTCTTCTATTCCACCTTAACTAAATGAACGACTGTGATTGAGTGGTTATCTTGCCTTTGATAAAATCTCACGCATATGAGTTTGTGATATCTTTATGTATATGTGACTCCATTACCCAATGATTATGTGTATCATTCAACCATCTGTATAATTTTTGAGTGTTAATTTATAGCTAGCCTTCTTAAATCTATATTTGAGAGATCCCTCTCTGGAAAGAAAAGCCGGTTTCTTTCTAAAGTGGTTTTTGTTGTTACCTTTGGAATTTACCTTTGCAACCTGGGTACATTCTGAGTGTTAAAAGATAGCATAGGAAACTTAGGAATATTGTGGGTAATATTCCCCAAACATTCTCACAGAGAACAAGGTGAAGGTGCTCGAGTTGAGGTGATAGAGGGTGGGTTCATGGATTTATTTTGGTTTGCTGGTGGAGTGGTGTTTGTCATGTTTCCCCATTCCTTCTTCTTAGGAAGAGGTAGGGTGTTTCTAGAAGCATCCTTTTACATATATGGAAGGGATGGGGATATGAAGGGGGTAGGAATAGACACACCAGGAGGTGGTCAATTAGTCGTATCAATCGGTTGTATTGGTGTCAAAATGACCCGTGGGGTAAGAGGTGGATTTGGCAGGGTGAGGTACCAATGAAGGATTCCCAAAGTTAATTATGGAAGGTTAATGGTTTTCATCACTTGTTTTCTCACTATCCTAGAAGGTGGGAATAAGAAGGGGATATGTTGAATGGGCATAGCTCTCCATTGGTTCCCTAGAAATTGTTGAGTTATAAGGATCGATATCGGTTCTTGTTGTGACTATTATTGTGGAAATGGTTGAGGTTGAGGTGTAGGTTTATCATAAGAGATAGTGAATAGGTCTAGTGTATCCATAGTGGGAGGAGGTGGGGGTAGATCCTAAAAATACTAGTCATTGGAGTTTCACAGAAAATGCTAGGATATACGACATAGAGTGAGGGGATAGAAACATTATTGACAGAATAATCAAGCATAGGGAGGATATTTCTCAAAGTGATTGATCCCTTGGGGACATAGCAGGTAAACTGGTCAATATTGATGACCTTTTCTTCACGAGGGAACATCATAAGTTGAAATACTAAGAAAGAAATGAATTTCATAGTGTACATATACCTACATCCTAGGAGAATACTGTAATCAAGCTGAGAATCGACCACTTCAACATTAATCAAAAAAATCTTTCCATCCATCTCAACATGTATGTTTACGATAAGTCCTTGAGGTTGGGAGGCATGACCATCATAAGGACATAAAGAAGTCATGGAAGGATTTATCTTATAAGGTGACCCAATATTATCCCATAAAAAAGTGGACATGACACATGTGGTAGCACCTTCATTGAAAATGCACCAATGGATGAGTAGGTTGCAAATTGTGACTGGGATTCAAAATGTGATGTATGAGGGCATATTGGGCTCATACTAATATAAATTGAAATTCATGATGTGTGAATCAATGAATCAATGGGGGATTGATCCAAATCATGGAAAATGTTAGAGTTGGGTACAATAGAGGAGTTGGAGTTATTAGTGACATCAGACACAACAAACATTGGTTCTTTGGGGTTCCCATCAATTGGGGTTTGAGGTAACTTCAAACATGGGTCTATGGGATTAGAGTTGATGGGCTTGCCGATGGGAATGTTCTCAAGGAATGCACAATAGTAGCTATGTTGAGTCTGAAGGTTAATGCGAGAATACATCATAAACAAGTGTTGAAATATTGAATTAGGAGGCTAACTAGAGGAGGTTTCATAGTGCATTGTAGGCTAGTTTTTCACCACCCCTTGAGTGGGAAAATTATTTTGTAACACCATGGTAGGAAGGGCCAGCTGAGGTAGGTTAAGTTGCACCTGAGAGGAATCCATAGCATCACAATAGTTATCTTCATGCCAAACTTGATGAGATCTGGATAAGCGAGGGAAACTGTGAGTGTAGTGTTCATATAAATTATATAAGGAACATGGATGGTTAGTTCATAGGTGTAGGTTCTTTCCTGGTTTGGGTGTTTTATTAGGGTCCTGGTTGGAATTATTGGCTCTGCTATTTCTTAGGAGGTTAGGAGGTGCTCATCCCCCACCTCGGTGTTGGTTGTTTCTGTAATTCCTCCCTCATATTTTATTGGGTTCGTATTGCTAGTTGTTAGGGGCTAGTTCATTAGGTGCATGGATTTGCTATGCATATACTTGTTGGTGCAAAGTGGGAGAGAATTGATACGACGTCGGTGTAGTGGAAACTGATGGATGATTTTGAAACAGATAGTAGTAGTTAGTATCCTGATGTGCTACATATTCTTGAGGTGTGCTACCATAGCTAGGCCATCGATATGATGCGTTCGGGTAGGAGGAACATAAGAAGGTATCACTCCAAAATGGGAAGTAACATTGGATAAATTAGGACCACAACTCGAAATGGGAAAATATCCCATTGAAGGTTGTATGATATTAGTGATGTTTTCATACATAGGGGTTTTAATTGGGGAGAGATGCATGTAGGGTTGGATGAGAACTGCAATAGTACCAATAACATCATTGGTGACATGTGATGCCCTTGGTGGATCCTTCTGAGAGGACTCTCCATGAGGGGCATCCAACAATATGGTGCATAGGTACCCCGATTGCACATAGATAAGAACAAACTATTAGGATTAAAGGATAACCTCCTCCGTAGTAAGTGGAAGTTCGTATGTGACATCATAGGAAATGGAAGGGATGAGTGACTTCAAGAACCAATCAAGGAAAATCCTATCATCTAGTTTGATATTACATAAAATATGTCTCATATGACATTCATGGATGTGGTACGTGATGTGGGTAGCGGTATTTTGTCTGCAAGAAAAAATGATTTTGACAATAGTGTCATATCTCATGGGAAGCTAGAAGAAATGCAAGAAAGTGGAAGCTAAGGATGCAAAGGTAGGGTGGGTTTCATGAGGCTGGTCAATGTACCACTTGGATGCAACACCAATAAAGGTCCTATGGAGTAGGCATATTCTAATGGAATCATCTACTATGAAGTTCATAGAACACCATGGGTGAAAAGACATGATGTGATTTTGGGGTCCTCACTAGATTTCCCTTTGAATTTAGGAATATTCGAGGGAATCTTAGTGGGAATTGGTGGCCACATAGGATCATGTAGATCAGTTCATTGGTAAATTGTGCCAAATATATAAGTTTAAGACTAGCCATGAATGGCAGACTCGTAGATGTGGGGGAATTTCAAAGGAGGGTTCCCTATAAGAGGGTTCTCAATGGGGGGATTTCCTAAAGGGGGTTTCCAGTGGGGATGTTTCCCATTGAAAAATATCTAGTGTATGGGTTCTCCATTAACAAATGTCTGAATGCTAGGTTCCCTATGGGAGGGCTCCCCAGAGCCGAGTTCCTATAGGAGAATTTCTTGTAGGTGGGTTCTTGGGGGGTGGGTTTTTTGCATGTGGGTTCCCATTAGGTGGGCTCTCCCTGGGAGAGTTTCCAAAGGGTAAATTTTCTCTACCATATCTTCCTCTAAATAGTCCTCCAAAGAAGGTGTCAGTGCTAGTGTTATTGGATGGAGAAATATGATCATCCATGGTGCTATGTGTGGATGATGGATCTGAGTGGTAGGGATTAGAATCAAAGTCAAATATCCTAGGAAAGGGGTATTAGGATAATGAACGATGTCAAACTTGTTGAAATATTGTAACTTCAAAGAATATTCTATATGTATCTTTTTGTGGTCCCCGATGGTCCTACTGGGAGAACCACTTGTATTACTTTGTACCTCGATGCTTCTAATTGGAAGAACTAATAAGAGTCATGAGGTAGTCCCCTCTAATTGTAAAGATGGCTCATTAGCACCCCAGTGTGGTTACTTGAGCCTACATGATTAACTCGAGCCTACATGTCGGATGAGTTAATTAAAGTGAATAGATGAATATAAATAGAGGTGTAGCGCTCCTCATTTTTAGCACACACTCTCACTTGTGTAGCGCATTAGTGGAAAGAGAGAAGCAGCTAGAGAAGGAGGAGGATCAGGCTTTGATCTCCTTGTTGGTCTTACCTTTTATCTTTTTGGGCATCTATGTTGAGGAAGCTTTTGCTGGGTTTTTCCCTTTAGGGTTTTCCCGGGATACATCTATGTTGTTCTTGTGATACTGTTTCTTTCAGTGATCCTGCTTATATGCTTTTGTTATGAAAATGAAATGAAATACTGATGTATTAGCTAAGCATATGAAAAGTTAACAAAACTAGGGTCCAATAAGTATGCTCTAAGGAACTGTACTGAGGTGATTTCCCCCAAAGTCTACTAGATTACCTCGTAGGAAAAATAATGATAAAGAGGGGGAAGTTGAATGGGGGCTAAAAATACACTGGAAAATCTTAATGAAATCGAGTGTGCAAAATGAGAGTTCTCAAGAAAAGTGGCACTCAGTCTAGAAGCAGGCTCGAAAAACTTAATACAATCATTTGTTACGGCAAGTGAGAAACAACAAAGTGTCTAGAAATCCAACAAGCAACACTACCTAGAAAAAAAAAACGACTCGCTAACCTATGAAGTATAGGAGCATGCAAACACTTAACTAGATAGATGGAATCCGTAAAAAATTGTATCCTTTTTAGGGTGATGAAATCCATGGTTATACGATACAACCTCGAACACCAAAGTGTCAAAGGGATATCCCCCTACATAGGGGGATCCCAAGTAAAATATCCCTAGAAGAATGACAACTAAGATACCCCATTCAAGGCATGCCCAAAAAGGTAAATATGTCACTTTAGGCCCTTTTCCATTGCAAAACCACTATAGTTTCTAGTATGTACAACAACGAAAAAGAGTAGGCTTCCTTTGGAAATAGGTAAAAAGCTATATTCCACCCAACCTTTCAAAACTAGTTTTGCAACTTTCCCTTCTAAGGGAGAGGCCCTTTGACAAATCGGTGTCAACCATGCCAAAACGTACTAGGGTATTTCTCTAACCTATAACTCAACACCTATGTTTCAAATGTAAGTGACAAAGGGGAATTATTTGGATGCATATCCCCAGTGTCCTAACCTAACTACCAAATTAATTTTATCCACAAATGAGGTGAAATGTTGGTTTAGTTAAGGTTAATTTTAAAGGTTGTGCTTGGGGTAAGAAAACAAGTGTGTAATTCTTAAGGTGTGAATTGTGTGAGAGTGTGGTGTGTAAAACGACTAATAATTTAAATTCTTAATAGAAATAAAGAACTTCTAATACTAAGTATATCTTTTTCTTGAAAACATCATTTCAAAGTACAAAGGATGCAACTAAGCATTTATCATTCAAAACGAAAAAAAAAAGGTTTTTTTTTTTTAAACAAGTACTCACTCAAACAATAAATATGTAGTAAAACATTTTATTTAAAAATAAATCTTTTTATTCTCTTCCAAAAGTGACAAGACTATCATAAATACCACTACAACAAGAAAACAAGCACAAGAAAAAAATTAAAACCAATTTTTTTGTAGGAAAGTACCCAAAAGGGATTTGAACTCATGACATTTTATTTACAACTTTTCATATCAATTAATCATTAGCAATTGCACTAACCCCTATGGGAAAAAAATTAAATACATTTTCTTGCACTTTTTCTTTCTTTCTTTTTTGGAGGGAGGGAGAAAATCAAATCTATTTCTCTAAGTTTTGAAGAATAATTAACATAAATAAATTGTAGATTTGAATTCCTCTAAAAAAATACATGGTTTGAAAAAACAATCACAATTTTATTATTTTCCTTAGGAGGCCCATTTTAGACCCCAAAATTCCTCTAATGCACAATATTACCGAGGACACTTGGAAAGAAAAAAGGATTATCTTGATCAACATGCATAGATTCAAGCTGGTTTTAGGACTCTTATGACTTAGGAAGAAACAAACAAGAACATAACAAGTCAAATAAAGAGCAATAAAACTCAATCAATGGAGGAAAAGTATGGACAAATGACGACACTTATGAATCTAGACCAAAATTGATAGATTCATTAGAGATCAGTACCCAAATCCAAAGATTGGCTAAAAAAACAAAAGAAAACAAACACAATAGATCCAAAATTATAAGGATGGGAAAGTAAAAAAACAAATATTATATGGATCGTCCTGAGTAGAGTCACCAAATATGTGATTAATGTTTTCACAATAGCTGGTGCAAAATGGCACATGCTAAGACTCAAGAGAATCTTAGTAACCGATCAAAATTGGAAATGAAAATTAATGCAATAAAACCTAGTAAATAATAGTAATTCCCCTTAGGGTTTGGTTTGTTGGCCACTCTGCATTTTGTTAATGCGTGGAGGCTGTTACGTAGGTCATAGGTTCAAACCTCCTGGTGCAACAAGGAGGCCTCTAGTGTGTCAGGGGGTCGGGTAGGATTCCCTCGGGGTTATAGTTGTAGTGGTAGGAATCAACCCCATGTCATGCGAGTATGAAATTTATTAGTTTTCGATTCCCCTTGTACACAAAAAATAGTAACTACAAATATCTACGCAAAACAAATTCCAGTCAAACAAAAACTAAGCTAATATTTTTTAATTCTTTCACATAAAAAAAGAGTAGGGAATAAATTTTCCAATTCTTATTTGATAATAAGAATGCATACAATTGGTGTTAGATTACCTTGATGAGTGTGAGCAGGGGACCCTTGTAGATGGTTGGAGAAACAAGATATTGGTGTCCATTCTGATTCATGGGTTCTCCACACAATGGTCAGAAATGGTAGCTAAAACTCAAAATGGGTGAAACTAAAGGTCAAATGGGGGCTTCAGGGTTTCGAGTGGAATTTTAGTAGAGTGATGATAAGGTAATACATGAGAATGACTGTGTAAAATAGGATCCTTCACTATTATTTTATAGAAATATTTTCCCTAGGTTTTTTGTCCATGGTTTTAGGTGGCCCTTCATATCGACTCATGGTTTTTGGATGGCCTTTAGGGTTTAGCCTCTTTTTTTTTCCTTTTTTGAATATTTTTCTCTTTTTTATTTCCTTTTCACTTTTTTTAATTTTTCCATAATTTAGCAAATTTACTTCTCTTTGGAGGTAATTAACCCACATTTCCCTATTTTGGAGAGTGAAATAATAATTTTGCATCAATAATAGGTTTTGACTTGTTGATGCCTGAAAAATACCAGGTACCAAATAGTAGGGATTCTCCCCAGTGAACGATCCCAACTAGATCATACACCATTTGGTGTGGGGAATCCGTCCGGTTCACGGTTCCAGCTACTGTAGATTATGTTCTTTAATATTTTACTGGTTACAGCCCAGTCCATTGTTTATAAGACTTTTTTTTAAAGAATGATATGCATGTGCCTAAGCTAAATGTAGATCTAATCTAAATCTAAACTATTCTATCCCCGACCAAGGAGAAAAATTAGAGTTTAGAGTAATATACTGTAAATGCTCATAGATATCTAAGAGATAGTTGTACCAACATAATAATCACATTCACAGCAGAAATAATACTAGAGGTAGCTCTGATATAATTAAACCATTCATTACCCTATCAATACAGACATTTATACAGACACTTGATCTAGTGGATTATTCATCTTCAAAAATTACACTGATCCAATATGGTGCAATGATTATTAATCTATGGTTCAAAGAACATAACATATGTTTTAACTCGTATGCTAAACATAGTACGAGACTAGCCTTAATGTATGTTCCACATATATGCTAATCGGTGCAATGTTACATACATACATACATACATACATACATACATACATACATATATATATATATCATATGTGATATGATATATTATAACCAAAGTCCACGGTGCCCAGTCTTATGGTTATCATTTAACATTTGTGCAAAGAGGCTGCGCAGCCTGCCCACCGTCACGCGTAACACTGCGCAGTTATGGGCCACGTAGCCTGTGCACCATCAAGCGTAACACCACGCAGTTATGGGCTGCGCAGTTTGTGCACTGTCAAGCGTAACACCGCATAGTTATGGGCCACACAGCCTGTTCATCATTAAGCATAACACCGCGGAGTTATGAGACGCGCAGCCTGCGCACCGTCAAGCGTAACACCGCGCAGTAATGGGTTGTGTAGTTATACCATGGGCCGCACAGCTTGCGCACCGTCAAGTGGAACGTCGCATGGTTCATGAAAAAACTCTCGCGGTCACGTATGCTGCGATGTTTGTGGATGCTGCGACGTTTGTGGAGTAGTGGTAACATTTGGTGGATGGATATAATGTCTGTTCCATTATTAGCATTTGGTTCAGTATTGGCGGATATAACATTTGGAATAGCTCTAAATGTGATGGATATCCATTGTGTGGTGGGATAGCAATATCATATATGGTATTAGATAGAACCGTCGGGAACCGCTGTGACATTTGGCAGAAAAGAAATGAATGTAACGTGCGATGTACAACCAATTGAAACATTTCAACTGAACGTAAAAGTTAGCGTATGGTTGGAATATGAAAAGATGGGTAGCAGACGAGCCAAACCCGTTACTTATCCTGAACACTTAAATAGGGGGGTTCAGATTGTTTAGAGGATCACTTTTCTGTTATAAGAGGCTTGCTATGAAGTGTCCAGAGGCGGTTACTGGGGAAGTCGACATTCTCTGTTATAATTTTAACTTTCTTTTCCTTTTGAAGGCTAATTGTAATTTCCAGAAGAGAGGTCTTGAAGACTTTGTACAGCATTCTATTTACAGTTGCTGAAGTTGATTCCAAAACCATTTTTGTACCATCTTAAAGAGAATAATTGGATCGGTAACCATTGGAGAGGGACCCGGAGACGTAGCCCAGTGAAGGGGGTGAACTCCGTTATCAACTTTTGTTTGTGACTCTCATCTTCATTTTTTGTTTCTCTTTCTTTTTTAGCTTGGTTTTATTACAGTTTGCATCTCACTTTTGTTTTTTAAGCATTTCACTTATGTTAATGCTATTTTATGAAGTAAGCCAACTGATAAACGCATTCTTTATAAACTTTTAATGCGCACAAGTTGAGATCCGATGGATCATGTTATGGTATCAGAGCAGGTTAACTGCTTGTGCAAGTTTGTGAATGCTTACCAGGTCCAGGTTAAAGCTTGGTGAAGGAGAATTAATTGAAGGAGATCATGAGATTGGCTCAAGGAGAACATTCTCAAGAATCATGTCTTCTCCACGAGGGGAAGAAGAAGGACATACAGAACGGGAAAAGCCTGTTATTTTTGAAACTGAGTTTTTGGAGGCTTTTATCAGTATGAAATCCATGATGGAAATTCTACTCGATGAGGGAGTAGAAAGGAAGAAAAAAGAAGAAGGATATTCATCCAAAGATGCAGAAGTGAAGAAGGAAGAAAAGGGTAAAGGAGTAGGAGGTGATGGTGATCCTCCTGATACTAATCAAACTTTCACTTCTTCTCATACTTCTCATTCAAATAATGCAAGTCCTAATATGCCTTATTTCAAATTGGATGTGAAATTCGAATTGCCAATTTATAATGGAGATTTAGATGCTAAAAAGTTAGACAATTGGATCAAGCAGCTTGAAGTATATTGTAGGGTGCAGGGCATTACTGATGACCCTTCCAAGATTCAATTGGCCACTTTGAGAATGAGTGGTATGGCTCTTACTTGGTGGGAGAGCAAGATTCAACAAGATCTTTGAAAGAATGGTAAAATTATTTCAGTTTGGAATGAATTCATTGAAGTATTAAGAAAGCAATTTTATCCTTTAGGACATATTCAACAATTAACCATGAGTTGGAAAATGTTTAGACAAGCTAAATGACAAAATATTCAAGACTATACTCATGAATTCATAAAGAGGGCTATTGCATCGAATGTTTCATTAGATACATAGGAAACTCTTCTTAAGTACATTGGTGGCATGCATTCTTATTTGAGACATACTTTGTTGATGTTTAACCCCAGTAATTTGGATGATGTATGTGTTCAAGATACACATTTAGAAGCTAGGGGTAAGCATAATTTTGTGAAGAAATCATTTAAATTTGATAGCAAATCGAAAGGTAAAGATAAGGGGAAAAAGAAGATGGCTACTGTTAAGAAAGAGGGTGAAAATCCTACATGTTCACATTGTCAGAATGGACATGATGTCTCTAAGTGTTGGAAACTTCATCTGGAGTTAAGGCCAAAGAAGTATGGAGGAAACAAAGATAAAGGCAAATCAAAAGCTATTGCAACAGTTATTCAAGACTTGGGATCCGACTCAAGTGATGAAACAAAGGTAACAGCTGTCGGAATCCAGGGTAAGAATAAAAGTATCTCACTTCCCATTGATGCAAAATCAAGTTCTAGTGCAAGTACAAATCTGCCATCTACTTCTAAGCAAAATGATAAAAATAGAAGTGCAATGTTTCATGTTCATGTCATTGCAAATCACACAAAGATTGATACATTGTTTGATAGTGGTTCACAAGTAAATTTGATATCAAAAGAAGTGGTTAAGAAATTGCATTTAGTTACTATGCCTCATGAAAAACCCTATCCTCTTGGTTGGGTTACTAATGATACACAGTTGCAAGTTACAAAGAAATGTGTATTAAAGTTTTCAATTACTAGAAAGTTCATGGATGAGGTAGAATATGATGTAGTACCACTTGACATTTGTGGAATTGTACTTGGGAGTCCATATTTGTATGATCGGAAAGCAGTCTTTTATAGAGAGCAGAATAAGTATCATCTTTTAAAATATGGTGTGGAATATATTGTACGAGCACATAAGACAAAAACAAATCTAGCAATAGTCTCTACAGGACAAATGAAGAGACTGGTAAATGCTAGTAAGAATTTTGTGTTAATGATGGTTAAGGTGAAAAATGATGAGATCTCTAAATCTTTTGAAGAATGTGATCCTAAACATAAATCTGAACTGATTGAAATTCTTTTTGAGTATGATGATCTATTTCAAAATCCAAAAGGGTTACCACCAAAGAGAGAAATTCAGCATGAGATACTTTTGCAGTAGGATGTGCCACTCTCGAACATAGCCATGTACTGGATATCTGTAATGCAGAATGAGGAAATCAAGAAGCAAGTTCAAGAGTTTATTGAGAAGGGGTTCATCCGGCCAAGCACTTCTCCTTGTGGCTCTCCTATAGTCTTGGTTCTGAAGAAGGATGGGTCTTGGAGGATGTGCATCGAATATAGGGCCCTTAACAAAATCACCATTAAAAATAGGTATCCTCTTCTTCGCATTGATGATTTGCTCGATCAGTTGAAACATGCAACTTACTTTACAAAATTGGATCTGCGTAGTGGGTATCATCAAATCCATGTTGCTGAAAATGATGCCTGGAAAACAGCATTTGTATGAATGGCTTGTGATGCCTTTCGGGCTCTGTAGCGCACCTGCTACTTTTATGCGGGTCATGAATGATGTCTTTCATCCATTCATTGATGATTTTGTAATTGTATATCTGGATGATATCTTGGTGTTTAGCAAAACCTAGGAGGAACACATTGCACATGTGAATAAAGTTTTAGATGTACTGAGGAAGGAGAAGCTTTATGTAAAAATGTCTAAATGTGAGTTTGCTAAAACTTCTTTAGTATATCTGGGCCATATTATTGGTGGAGGCCACCTACGAGTGGACCCAGCCAAGGTTGCTGTCATTGTAAATTGGCCATGGCCTAACACCGTTACTGAAATCAGAATTTTTCTGGGTGCAGTTCAGTATTGGAGGAAATTCATTTCTGGGTTTTCTTCCATTGCTGCCCCA
This sequence comes from Pseudotsuga menziesii, assembly GCA_001517045.1. Classification (NCBI taxonomy): domain Eukaryota; kingdom Viridiplantae; phylum Streptophyta; class Pinopsida; order Pinales; family Pinaceae; genus Pseudotsuga; species Pseudotsuga menziesii. The sequence continues at coordinate 60,529 of LPNX010410201.1, forward strand.
TTACATGCGTTGACGAGCGTTAAAGAAATTTTCCAGTGGGGAGGAAAGCATTAGAGAGCCTTCGACACTTTGAAGGAAAGGATTGGCACAGAACCAGTTCTGGCGTTGCCATATTTACAATAGCCATTTGAGATCGAAACCAATGCCAACGGGTTTGCCATGGGAGCCATTTTGATGCAAGGGAGGAAGCCAGTATGTTACCATTCAGAAACGTTCTCTACTGCGGTAAGTAACTATCCGACTTATGACAAAGAGTTGTGAAGAAGTGGAAACATTATATCCGACTTATGCTTTAGTACAGAGTGTGAAGAAGTGGAAACATTATATCATGGGAAAAGAAACAGTCATACATACAGATCATCAGCCACTTCAATATCTGCAATCTCAAACTAAAGTACATCAAAGTAGGAATTTAAGATGGATGGGATTCTTGCAACGGTTTCATCTCATAATTAAACACAAAAAGGGAATTCATAATAAGATATCAGACATGTTATCGAGGCCACCTACAAACACTTCAATCATTCTTCAGAACAGTTCATTAACACATGAAAGTTACATTGAAGAGTATGCAGAAGATAAAGATTTTAAGAACGTATATGCATCACTAGTACATGGTAAACGGGAAGAGAACTATTATGTGCATAATCAACTCCTATATCATCTTGGTAAACTTTGTATTCTAGAGAAAGAGAGAATGCATGTGATCTAAGAAGCACATAGTTCATTGATTGCAGGACATTTTGGTGTAAGTAAAACGTTGACAATATTGCATAATCACTGTTATTGGCCTCAGATGAAAGAAACTGTAGCTAAATATATACGAGGATGTGTTATGTGTGCAACAAGTAAGCCTAGAAATAGGAAATTGGGTTTGTACACACCTCTTCTAGTTTCTTCTCGTCCCTGGGAAAGCATTTCTATGGACTTTGTAGGAGGACTACCTATGTCTAAAAAAGGGCATGATTACCTATATGTTGTTGTGGACAGATTCAACAAAATGCGTATCTTAATGCCATGTAACAAATAGATCACTGCTAAACAAACATCTCATCTATTCTTTCAGAATGTTTGGGTACATTTTGGGCTACCCGTGTCTATTGTATCTGATCAGGATTCCCGATTCTTGGGAGAATTCTGGTCAACTTTATGGGAGCTTATGGATACTAAACTTAAGAAAAGTACAACTTTTCATCCACAGACCGATGGACAAACAGAGGTAGTAAACAGAATAGTGGTTCAACTACTCAGGGGATATTGTAGTAAACATCTTAAACTTTGGGATGAGCAGTTGTAGTATATACATCATGCTTACAATCATGCAGTTCATTCTTACACGAAAAGATCTCCTTTTGAAACTTGTTTTGGTTATCTGCCAAAAACATCGATGGACTTCTCTTTTGGCAAAGATGCAGTGGATGGACATCATGATGTAGATAAAGCTCTAAGATTCATTCAGAGAATCCAAGCGGTGCAGCAGGAAGTTCAGGAACAGTTGGAGAAGAGCCAGGCAAAGTACAAAGCCAGGGATGTCAAGCATCAAGTTGATCATCAATTTCAGGTTGGTGATAGAGTTTGGTTATATATCACCAAAGAAAGAATGAAAGATGAAGGTAAAAAGCTTAAGCCTATTAGGTATGGTCCTTTTGAGATCTTGAAAAGATCGGTACTAATGCTTTTCGCTTGAATTTACCTCCATACATGAAAATTTATTCAGTTGTAAATGTTGAGAATCTTAAACTGTATGAGCCCCCTATGATCATGGATGAGGAAACTAACATATTGATTCCTTCAGTTGATGATATGGCACCTGAATACATGAAAGAGTTGCAGGATGATGTTATTCTTGACAAAAATGTAAGGACTTCACGAAGGGGGAATGTTGAGTACCTTTGAGTGGGGCTTAAAGGCATGCATCCTAGCAAAGCAAGATGGATGGAGATTGGAAAAGTGAGGGAGCTGTACCCTCACTTACTTGTAGAATGACTCGGGATTTTGGTGGTCCAAAAGCTCTCCAATGGGGAGGAATGATCCGGTGGATTATTCATCTTCAAAAATTACATTGGTCCAATATGGTACAATGATTACTAATCTATGGTTCAAAGAACATAACATATGTTTTAACTCGTATGCTAAAAATAGTACGAGACTAGCCTTAATGTATGTTCCACATATATGCTAATCAGTGCAATGTTACATATATATATATATATATATATATATATCATATGTGATATGATATATTATAACCAAAGTCCATAGTGCCCAGTCTTATGGTTATCATTTAAGATTTGTGCAAAGAGGTCGCGCAGCCTGCGCACTGTCATGGGTAACTGTTAGAATAATCAACCCATAGTATTTACCCACTTAGACATTATTTCATTTATTTTGTCTTATTTTCCTAGTCCATGAGTCCCACCATGTGCAAGTTGTCAATTGCCTATCCATGGAGGTCAAACTTGCCATTATTGACTCATGGAGCACTTTGGAAAGTCCTGGGAATCAAATCTGCTTTATTCCTGGTCTCCTAGGCACCCTTCTGCTTTTTCTGCTTTGTTGACTGCTTTTCCAGTTTTTAAAGCACATAAGGAAAGCTAGACTAGGTGAGGTGAACCTGTTTTAT
>LPNX010410201.1:67594-165091 GCA_001517045.1 Pseudotsuga menziesii
AGTAACACCGCGTCGTAATGGGCCTCACAGTTATAGCATGGGCCGCGCAGCTTGCGCACCATCAAGTGGAACATCACATGGTTTGTGAAAAAACCCGCGCGGTCATGTATGCTGCAACGTTTGTGGATGCTGTGACGTTTGTGGAGTAGTGGTAACATTTGGTGGATGGATATAACATCTGTTCCATTATTAGAATATGGTTCAGTCTTGGCGGATATAACATTTGGAATAGCTCTAAACATGATGGATATCCATTGTGTGGCGGGATAGCAATATTGTATATGGTATTAGATAGAACCGTCGGGAACTACTGTGACATTTGGAGGAATAGAAATGAATGTAACGTGCGATGTACAGCCAGTTGAAATGTTTCGACTTAACGTAAAAGATAGCATATGGTTGGAATATGAAAAGACGGGTAGCAGACGAGCCAAACCTGTTACTTATATTGAACGCTTAAATAGGGGGGTTTAGATTGTTTAGAGGATCATTTTTCTGTTATAAGAGGCTTGCTGTGAAGTGTCCAGAGGCAGTTACTGAGGAAGTCGACATTCTCTGTTATAATTTTAGCTTTCTTTTCCTTTTGAAGGCTAATTGTAATTTCCAGAAGAGAGGTCTTGAAGACTTTGTACAACATTCTATTTATAGTTGCTGAAGTTGATTTCATAACCATTTTTGTACCATCTTAAAGAGATTAATTGGATCGGTACCCATTGTAGAGGGACCTAGAGACGTAGCCCAGTGAAGGGGGTGAACTCTGTTATCAACTTCTGTCTGTGACTCTCATCTTCATTTTCTGTTTCTCTTTCTGTTTCAGCTTGTTTTTATTACAGTTTGCATTTCACTTCTATTTTTTAAGCATTTCACTTCTGTTAACGCTATTTTATGAAGTAAGCCAACTGATAAACGCATTCTTTATAAAATTTTAATGCACACAAGTTGAGATCCAATGGATCAACACTAGACATTCATGACCAAGGAAATAGTCCCAGCAGGTTAGAACAATCTCACTATATGATGTACAGAAAAAAGAATAAATAGTTCTATAGTATGCATTCCACACATTCCGATTCAATCTCTATGCAGGCCCTTTGTTCTAGCAAAAATGATCTTTCTTATTTGAAAAGAAGTAGCTCTTTTACAAGAATAGTCCAGAATTCTTTCACTATGAAAAGTCCTCATTTGGTGCTCTACACCTCTTATTTATAGCATTTCAGGATCTCGAGGCTGTACTCGAAGCTGAGCCAAATTTAGTTATATAAATGCTAAAAAAATACGATTTGGCATATTTTCCATGATCACAAAAAAAAATTGGGAAAAATGCTAGAACACGTATGGTGGATCAGTTTGGGAATTTTAACTGCAAGGACTCAGTATCTCTTGCTGAAATTGATAGCTAGAACCTCTCCAGTGAGTCTGCAATGGTTTTATTCATCTCAACCATCCACTGATGTAGACTTTATCCCATTTGCAAGTGCCCATCCTATCTTGGTGAACCATAGTACCTACAATATAGAAAGAAACATAATGAGAGATACATCTGAATTAGAAACAACAAAATTCATAGTATCTTCAATGCATTGATAAAAAAGATAATGACCGGTGCCCTGTCACACAAACGACTTTATCTAATTAAGCTACTAAGGAAAAATTATCAGTTTCGCCAATGGTCCACAATAAAAAAACAAATAAATATTGGATGGATCAGATCATCTAAATATGGATCAGGGTTGATTTGGATCATTAGATCATGCAATCTTGACAGCTCTTTTTCCACCTTCTTCCCTTCCAAAAAGTGGAAATCAGAAATCATATTTTGAAATTATCACGAAGGTTAAAATTTAACTTTTCTCTCTCAACTTTCCGCTTCCGCCATTCAAAAACATTCTGAGCCGTTGATTTTATCCTAGAGTCATTTTTGGCTGTTGATATATCCGAAATTTGGAAATCGAGACTCCATCCTTTTATGACCAAACCCTTAGGTTTTCCAACATTCAACTTCCTCCCTTTCGAACACTTCTAAGTCATTGATATACATAGAAGCTTTCTAAGCCGTTGATATATGCAGAAATTAGAAATCATATTTTCAATCTTTCACAAAGTTCAAACCTTAACTTTCTGTCTTCTGATTTTCCTTTTTCACCCTTTTCTTTTCCACCTTTCTACACTATTGATCTATGCAGATTCTTCCTGAGCCTTCATATCTATGAGGAAGTTGAAAATCGGGTTGGTAACCCTTTTACAAATGGAACTTGAACTTTTCGCCTCCGCCCTTTGGAAATCGGAAATTGGAAGTCAGACTTTCCATTTTTTTGTGAAGTTTAAACTTTAAATGTCTGACCACGTACTTCCACTTCCCCACTTCGACAAACATAAGTCGGAAGTCATATTTTCTAACGGCAGAAATCAGAAGTTGGATTTGTAACCTTTTCCATAAGTGAAATTAGCTTTTCCGATTTCACCCTTCCGTTCCCTCCCTTTCCTGGTCATTAGATCTGGATCGGAGCGATTATATCCATTGATCTATAAATCAAAATGGAGTTTCTCCAACTATCCTACTTCTTGGTCACGACTAAGTAGCTTTTTATCAGAATCACACTTCAGGATTAGGGAAAAACATTCTGCTTGAGTTTCTAGGGAAGACTAAGTATCTTGGGAGGACTTAACTGAGTTGGGAAACAAGGGAAAAATGATTTCAAAAGAGAAGAAAAGTAAGGAGGGTCCCCAAAATGTAAAATTTTTGGGGAAGCAGTTGCAGTAGAAACAATTGGAGACTAACTGGTGAATACAAATATCTGAAAAAACCTTCTTTGAACAACAAGATTTCCATATGGTACTGCACTATGAATGTTCAATGATTATTTAATTGTATTTCCCTAGACTTATTTAAACCATATTTATTCAAGGATTCAGCTTTCAAGCATCACATTTTGTACAATTTCTTTGGGAGTAGGTAACCAAGAGTTCAGTGTCTTGATAACTCTCCTAGGGTCAGAGTATGAAGTGTTAGGATGTTTAGACACTTAGGAGTTAGTTAAGATCAACTTATGTAATATATTTGTTAGGTAAAGTGTGTTTTTTTATTATGCATTAGTATGCATTTGTAAATATACTAATCCGATAGTCACGATATGTTCTAGACATAGAGTGATCCGATGATTAAACTTCTCTTAGATTATACCTACCCTTGATCCATGGCTTAACACCCAATTGGTCCATGATATCTATGCAAATATCAAGGAGGGTCCTTGGTAAGTTTATCGATTATGAGAATCTCATTTGTAACTTTCTTTCTTTTGCATAATAAATTGCTCCAAGTAGCTATTTGGTTGGGGCCATGGATTGTTTCCCTTTCGGGGGTTTTAACCACGTCAAAACATTGGTGTATTGATCTGTGATCTGTTTGTGTGAGTGGATATTCTTGGTGTTTAGTATTTTGGGAGTACCCTGTGTACCCAAACATGGTATTAGAGCGTTTATGAAGGGTCGCTTCCGTTTGTGATATAGATCTTGAACTAGTGTTTCCAAAACTTTGAAAGGGTTTCTGATTCTGGAATTTTTGTGCATTTGTGGCCTATGAAAGGTTTTCCATTACATCCGGAGCACCGTTTCCATTGGGAAATGGTTTTCATTTCATCAAAAATCGTTTCTGTTTGCTCGAGAAACACCCATTTCGACTAATCTGAAGGTGTAATGTTACAATGACGGATTTGTTTTTTTTTTCGCATATGTTTATCAGTTTTATTATTTATATATTTAGTTTTTTTAGACTTGGATTGTTTCCTTTCTTGTCTGCGTATTCTCTTTTCCATGCACTTTACGTGATCACAACGAAGCAGTAACAAAAATGGAAAGGGTTTTCTCGGTTGCGTATGCTCTTTGCCGTGCACCTTGTGCAATCGTGCCGAAACAAAAACAAAGAGCAAACATAGAATTTTCGGGTAAGCTAACAATATATAACCCCACAAGTGTAGAATTTTTTTTTGTTTTTCATTTTGTGGTGTGATTTGCACGAAAATGAAGCAAGCACAGAAACAGAGAGAGAAGAGTAAAAAAAAAAAGCCCCCTTCGTCATTCCCTTCTTTTACGTACCTTTTAAACTTAGCTCACTTGGTCCAAAGTTGCTTTATTCCTTAATAGGTCTTGAGTTCAATTCTTATTAAGTTACATTTTAATAATGCATGCAATTTATATTTTTAAGTTACTTTATTGTAAAAGTGCATCTCACTTAAAAATAAAATAAAATAAAAAGTGAGTCACTTAAGTTTTTTTTTATTAGCGGCCGCACTATTTAAAGTACCATTATTGTAAAAGTGAAAATCACTTATTTTACAAAAGTGATTCACTTAAAACAAATTTCTTGTAAAATTTATTGTCAAAGGTTCATCTTGGGAAGAAGGGATTTCTTTTTTTAGTTGGTCAAATTAATATCTGTCACGTCACTATTGGGGACATCTTCAACATTTTCTTTTATCAAACATAACTTCATCATACAGAATCAGTTTTTAGTGCCATTTTTTTTGAAACAGCCTAATTTTTCGAGCTCTTTGCATTTAAATAGTTAGTTTCTATATTTTTAGTAATTATTTTGCATTATGGATATCCCTTGTGATATATTACTTACCAATTCTAACTATTTCTCATGGAAATCTCGTATGGAAAATGTTCCACAAAGTAGGGGAGTTTTCAGAATTACCACAGGGAAAGAAACATAACCCACTGATGATGATAAGAAAATAAAATGGGAAAATAGATGTGATGAATCACCTGGATTGATTGAGATGTCAATCTCTACTAATTTGTGATTCCATATATTTGGAATTGATGAACTTGATAAAGCTTGGGAAAAGTTGGAATCTGTGTTTGGTAAACACAATGAAATTGGAGGTCATCAACTTGAGAATGACTTGATTTATTTGAATCCAAGTTGTTCGGGTACACAGGGTACTCCCAAAATACCGAACACCTGGAGCAACCACTTCACACAAAAAGATCACAGATCAATACATCGATGTTTGTCACGTGGTTAAAACCCTCGAGAGGGAAACAGTCCATGGCTCCATCCAAATAGCTACTTGGAGAAATTTATTATGCAAAAGAAAGAATGTTACTTGAGCTTCTCATAATTGATCAACTAGCCAAGGAACCTCCATGCTCTTTAAATAGAGATCATGGACCAATCGGGTGTTAAGCAACGAATCAATGGTGGGTATGATCTAAGAGAAGTTGAACCGTCGGATCACTTTATGTCTAGAGCATATTGTGACCATCGGATTAGAATATTTACAAATGCATACTAAATAAACACACTTTATCTAACGGATATATTACACAAGTTGATCTTAACTAACTCCTAAGTGTCTAAATATCCTAACACAAGTGATTTTTCATGCATTAAAGATTATTTAGCTAAGTACAAAACTCTTAGACTCTTATGTGAAGAATTCAAGATTAAGAGAGAAAACAAACAATGTATTTATCATATTGTTTCCAAACTTGGACCTGCATATTCTATTTTTGTATATACATTTTACTCCATGAAAGAATCATTGACTACGGCTAGCTATCAAGAGCCTAGTCGTGAATCCTTCTGTGATTCCTTAATTAGAGAGCAATATAAGCTCATTCATCTTGGAATAATTAACAATTCAGATACATCTAGGAAAGCCTTATTGTCCCAATAGAAAGAAAATTCCAAGCCTTTAAGGAAACAAAATTTTTGCAATAATAAGCCAGACAAGGGTCCCAAACCCTCTCAGTGAGCTTCTTCTTTAAAAAATGACAAATGATCAAATCCAAAAGGAAAGAAGACTGAGCGTCATTGCAACTATTGTGGGAAAGATAATCATGATGAATCTAAGTGTTTTAAGAAGATGGAAGCCTTGGAAGCAACAATGAAGAAGCACCACATCAGCCTAGATTCAACCTCAAAATATACCTCTCATGGACATACACTTTGTGCTTCTGGTTATTTTTATACTGCATCTTCTTCTTTTGCTCAAAATGAATGGTTCATTGATTCTGGAGCATGATATCATATGGTTAAGAATCAAGCAATATTTTCTGTTGTGCATAAATGTAAGACCAAACAAATTTTTGTTGGTGATGATAGATCTCTAAGTGTTGTAGGATCTGGAACAGTTCTAGTAGAAAATGATCGTTTTAGTGATGTACTATGTGTTCCAAGAAATTCTTGCAATTTGTTGTCGGTCTATCAAATAACTCATTCTGGTGAAGGTAAAACTGTAACGTTTACACCTCACCAAGTTTTAATCAAGGATTTTAAAGATCCTCAAAATTTCCTTGCTACTGGACTTGTTGATGATATTACTAGGTTGTACAAATTTGACATCTTTGGTTCATCACCTTTTCCTTCAGCTTTTGTTGCTCATAGTGATAACTTGAGCAAACTTTGGCACGAGCAATTTGGTCACTTGAATTATTGCTCATTGCAACAACTATCTAAAGACAATATGGCGACAGGTCTTCCGATGGTATCTTGCAAGGATGGTGTTTGTTTCAGTTGTGTACTCGAAAAACATCATTGGGGTAGTTTTGACAAACCTGCTTCTTGGAACACCTCAGTTCCCTTGGATCTTGTGCATAGTGACTTGTGTGGTCCTCTTCCATCTGCTTCCTTTTCTAGTTTCAAATATTTCTTAACTTTCATTGCTGATTACTCTAGACGCACTTGGGTTTATTTCCTAAAACTTAAGAGCGAAGTATTTAACATGTTTTTGGACTACAAGGCCCTTGTTGAAAAACAATATGGTCAACAAATCATTAAGTTAAGATATGATAATGGAGGATAACTTTGACTGGTCATCAAGTCATGTTTTTGGATTACTTTCTGCATTGAACAAGGAATCCAACAACAACACATTGTTCCATATACACCACAATAAAATGGTGTAGCTGAACGGAAGAACCACACTTTAAAAGAAATCTCTAATTGTATGATCCAATCTAATGGACTAAGTCTTCACTTTTTGGTTGAGGCCATAATTTTCACAAATTAAATAGTTAAGTCACTTCCGTGTGTTTGGTAGTGAAGCATGGGCTCACATTCCGGATGAAAAACAGAAAGCATTGCAGCCTAAAAGTGAAAATTTCATATTTGTTGGATATTTTGAAGATGTAAAAGGTTATAGACTTCTTCAGCCACATTCTCATGAGATAATCATTATAAGAGATGTTAAATTTGATTAAAATCTCTTGTCCTGCGAGCCTAACTCAATGGTTGTGCCATCTTTGTCCTATGAGCTTGATTCGAGGATTGTGCCTTCTTCTCCTTCTAACTTCCTTGATAGATTTCCAACTCCAGTTTCTGATGATGACAGTGAGGATGAAAATCCACTTCCGTTGGCTCATGTTCCTCCAAATACACTAGCACCAATGCTTCCTCGATGGGTCTGTTCAACATGTGAAGCAGCTAGTGATCTTGCAAGTGATCCTAGAGATCAACATCGAACACGTTCTCAGTTTCAGCTAGCCTTTTCTCTTTTGTCTCAATTTTTCGAGAATCATGATCCAAAAACCTTTGCAGAAGCTTTAGGAAATCCAGATTGGGATGCAGGTATGGATGAAGAATATCGTTCCTTAATGGCGAATGATACTTGGGATCTTGTACCTCTTCCAAAAGGAAGACAACTTGTTAGATGTAAATGGGTCCATAGAACTAAGTATGCATTAGATGGAAGTGTTGAAAGACTTAAGGCAATGTTAGTTGCCAAATGTTTTTCCCAAATTGAAGGGATTGACTACAATGAAACCTTTGCCCTTGTCAAAAAAATGAACTCCATCCGCCTTGTCCTTTCCCTTACAGCCTTACATAACTTGGAATTCCATCAAATGGATGTCAAGTCTGCATTCTTACATGGTGATTTACAGGAGGAAATTTACATGGAACAAAATCCTGGATATGTTCAGAATAACTCTAGCCTTGTCTATCACCTTAAGAAATACTTATATGGCCTTAAGCAAGCTCCTAGAGCTTGGTATGCCCAATGGATAGCTTTCTACTTGACACAATTTTTTCTATATTTCATTATGACCCCAATGTATATCCCAAGAAATAAGGATACCATCTCATCATACTTGTCCTTTATGTTGATGATCTTATCCTTACTGGTAGTGACCCTAAGCTTTTAACCCATGTGAAATCCAATCTTAAGAAATTTTTTGAAATGTCAGACTTAGGACATTTACATTATTTTCTTGGTCTCCAAGTCTTGCAAACCAAGGAAGGAATATTTCTTTCCCACTCTATGTATTCTTGTGACCTTCTTTGTCTCTTTCACATGAAAGATTGTAAACCAACCCCTTCTCCCTTCCAGTATGGGGTCAAACTTTCTACCACTTGTACTTCCCCTGAATTAGATTCCACCCTGTATTGTCAACTTGTTGGTAGTATCTTATACTTGACTCATTCCCATCCTAACCTTTCCTTTGCCATTAGTTTTGTTGCCTGTTATATGCAAACACCTCATGACATTCAATGAAAAGGAGAACAAATAATACTTCGATATATTCGAGGTACAATTCAGTTTGGGATTCATTATAGTATAGGGGGAACACCTTTGTTGGTTGGTTTCATTGATTCAAATTGGGTCGGTGATCCTGATAATCGAAAGTCTACTGCAGGTTATGTTTTCAGTTTGCAATCTGGACCTGTATCTTGGGCTTGTAAAAAACAACAAGCTCTTTCTCTTTCTTCAGCAGAAGCAGAATATCGAGTCGCAATTAATAAGAGTCAGGAAGCTTTATGGCTTTGATAGATCCTTTCATAGTTTGGATTTGAGCAGCAGCAGCCTACTCCACTTTGGTGTGAAAATAAAAGTGCCATCAAGCTTGCCAAAGATCCAGTTCTACATCAACATAGCAAAAAGAATGAGCTACATATGCAATTCATCATAAATCTTGTTCATGATCGTGTTCTTGAAGTGCTTTTTTTTCCCTATAGATGATCAAGTTGTAGACATCTTCACCAAGTATCTTATAGAAGCAAAGTATTCTAAACTTCGATCTATGTTAGGAGTTCAAGAATGTGTCATTAAGGGGGTATAGGTTCTAATGCCTCCTTCCTTCTCCTAATAGTGTCACTTTTGTAAATCCTTCAATCCTATCCCAAGTTGTTCTTAAGGGGGAATGTTAGGATATTTAGACACTTAGGAGCTAGTTAAGATCAACTTGTGTAATATATTCGTTAGGTAAAGTGTGTTTCTTTAGTATGCATTAGTATGCATTTGTAAATATTCTAATCCGATGGTCACGATATGTTCTAGACATAGAGTGATCCGACGGTTCAACTTCTCTTTGACCATACCTACCCTTGATCTGTGGCTTAACAATCGATTGGTCCATGATCTCTATTTAAATAGCATGGAGGGTCCTTGTCTAGTGGATCGATTATGAGAAGCTCATTTGTAACTTTCTTTATTTTTCATAATAAATTGCTCCAAGTAGATATTTGTCTAGGACCATGGAATGTTTCCCTCTCAAGGGTTTTAACCATGTGAAAACGTCGGTGTGGTGATCTATGATTTGTTTGTGTGAGTGGTTGTTCTTCATGTTGAGTCTTTTGGGAGTACCCTGTGTACCTGAACATGAAGTTCATTTTACCCTTTGTCTTTAAGTTTCCTCTAGATAATGTTGGTTTATCCCACAATACTAAGAGGGGGGGGGGGGTGAATCAGTATTGACTCTTAATAAATAAAACACACAATAATAAAAAATTAAAACACAATTTTTATCATGGAAAACTCAAAGAGAAAACAACCAACAAAAAATAATAAGATGAATTTACAAAATTGTTTATCTGCTTCTATAGTAAGGATGCAAAACACACCCTAGATTTTTCTTGCAACTACATACTAGGATGCTACAACACCCCTATGGTTTTCTTCCTGCTTCAACAGACAAGGATGATATGACACCCTGTTCTCCAGCTACGACTATAAGGAAGCTTTGACCCCCTACATACCTATGGCCTGCCCTAGCACCACCCTGCCAACCTAATATGATTTTCTCAGTCTTTTGGAATAGTTGAAAACTTTTCACTTTAGTCTCTGTCAAGCTTACTCATAGAGACACTTTATTCTTTATACATTTATTCAATAATTACCTTTTACCTATTACCTACCAATGCATCTCTCCATAGCTACATTCTTTTGTTCTGGATCATGACTATTTACTTACAGACATACCTCTTCATCATCTACCCATTCAACCATCACATCATTTCATCGTTAAGTTTTAGAAATTGCACCGTTTCATTCTTCTCACAGCTCATAATTAATTTCCAAAGTCCTTTTGATCATTTTCTAGTGCTTCCGTAATCTACTTCTCTAGATACAATCCGGGCCATTGATATTATGTCTGAATCTCTTTGGATCGTTGATCTACTATATAGATTTCCTCCTGAAATCATATTTCCACACCATGTTTCATTTTCAATGATTCCCCACTATTGATATTCATCGGGATTCTCCATGAGCATTGATATTTAGATTGCGGGATGCGGGATGCGAGATGTTACATTTCCCAAAATCATATCTCAACTTTTCACAAACTTCTTTCTTCACTTATTTTTCGGAACCATTGATCTGTTTTAGCGGAACTAACTTCATCCGTATGATCTCTCCATATTGCCGGATGTAACATTTCCCAAAATCATATCTCGACTTTCTGCAAGCTTCTTTTCACAACAACAATTCCCCATCGTTAATCTTTTGCAGGTGTTTTCTTGATCGTTGAATTTCCAGATTGTGGGATGCAGATTACAGGTTCATAGAATGCTTAAAATTTATCTCCACAATTCCCTTTCCACATTTTCCCTTCCACACCATGGATCTCTTTAGGTGGAACTAATATCAGCCATTTGATCTTGATCTTTTGAGAAACTTTATATTTTCCTCCTAACTGTCGGAATTAATCCTTAACCATTAGATCTAATGTGGGACTAATATAATCCATCTGATCTTGATATTTTGTGGAAATTCATCCTCTCGCCTATCTTTTGCGGAACTGGTCCTCAGGCACTGGATCTAGGATGGGACTAAGCTCTACCGTCCAATCTTAATATTTTGTGGAACATTATCACTTCATATGTGTTTAACCTCTGCGCTAGTTCATTCAACAACAAAATTGGATGATCGATCTCAGTCATTCAACTTCCTATAGGGTTATTCGTTTGTCATTCACCATGCAACCTGCAACCTATAACAGGGTTATTCCTTTGTTATTTTGGTTACCTGCAACCTTCAGTCTGCCACCATATCTTTGACTTATGATAACTGATTTGAAATCAATGACAATTGATTTACTCAGTAATATCCCTCTTTGGCATTGATGGCAAGTTATTTAATCATTCTCCCCCTTTGACACCAATGAAAAAGAGACCTCTCTATGTGACAGATCCCCCTATAATCATATCTCCCCCTGAGATTACACTTTCTTATTTTAATGTTTTTGTAAAGGAATGAGTCCCATTTTCTGTCTAAGACGCTCAAAGGCTTCCTTAGGTAGTGGTTTGGTTAAAATGTCAGTGATCTGTTCTTTTGTGTCAATGTATTCTAATCTGACATCTTTTTGACATTAATGTTCTCTTAGATAGTGATATTTGATTGGTATATGTTTTATCTTAGAATGCATGATAGTATTTTTAGACATATTTATAGCACTAGTGTTATCACAGTTGATCATTATTGGATGTTCATATTTTACTAGTAGATCTTCTAGGGTTTGTCTCATCCAAATAACTTGAGTGAAACATGAGGCATCAACAATATATTCTACTTCAGCTGTAGAGAGTGAAATGGAGGATTTTTTTCTACTTGACCATGATACTAAACAATTTCCTAGAAAAAAATGCTTCTTCGCTAGAACTTTTTCAATCCTCAACACTTCCTACGCAATCTGGATCAGTAAACACCTTCAAGGTGTTAGCATTGGAATTGAGCCAAAGGTTGTGGAAGGCTCGCTCCCAGGTAACCGCAGAACCACTTTCGAAGAGAGAACTGGCCTTCTACTCGTCCGAGAGGAATCTCTCACCAAATATTAACAATGCCAAATATGTACAAGTGAAAATATAAATTGTTTGTAAAATTGGATGACACAAGACATAGAACCATTAGGAGATGGAGTCAAGAAGTGTAACAGAAATGAATAGAACTTATGCAGACGATTTCAACATAGAGGCAAGATAGCCATTCAATCATAGTCAAATTATAATTGTCTGGTGGAAAAGAAGAACATGAATAGACCATCAACATAGAGCATTGGAAAATGAATTCTGCATTAACTTTAGAAGAAAGCTTTGGTGAATATCTGAAACAACAGATGAAGCATAGGATGTATGAATTCTAAACTGTTATACACTTATTTTAGACAAGAAAGAAACATAATGGAAGAGATAAACTGGAAAAAAATTCACATGAGAAAGGAAGCAACAGACTGTAATGCAAACAACATATGAATCCCTGTGTAAAATGCCAACCTCGACTCTGCAACTTTATTAAAATAATCTTGAAAGCATACACTACAAAATTACATCGGTTCCAACCCTTTCTCCTTCTTCAGGAGATACATTTATAGAATTTTGGACTTCCTAAACCGACATTTGGGAATAAAAATTTGTTACAACTGAAAAACAACTTCTAACAAACTCGTAGGTGACACATCGGCCACGATTTACATAAAAACTGAAAAATGAAATATGGATTGCAGGACAAAATATGCATGAAAGTATTCTATGCTTCCATCTGGTGAGTGATAACTGTATAGAGTTCTGGGAGAGGGGACCATTGGAAAGGGTGCGCACACAGAGAAAAATTCCTACGTACTATCATTGCCACTTTTGTGGATGTGTTTTGAATTAGGCCGACCCGTATTGCTGAATGGCTCTCCATAGGTCAGGACTAGGTAGAGCCACAAATTCCATGTCGAATGCTTGCGCTTTGAGCTCCATTTTTTTTGGGTACGAAGTCTCAGGGACTTCGGCACAGGTGGCTTTAAAATCAAACAATAATTCAAATTCACTGGCCAGCTTATCAAAAATGATATTTCCTGACAATGATTGTTGCATGTCTCCAAACTTGCTGTTGTCTAATCAGCATTGAACCAGATGCTTCTGATACTCCTTTTGGGATAATAAAGGACCCTTCTCTTCCTAGAATAAAGGGATCCCTTTGTCTACCAGTGGTTTGAATAACCTGATAACCTCTTTGACTTTATGCTCAATAACCTCTATTTTGGCGTGTACAGTCTCCAACATCCTCTGCTTAGCAATTACCTTTCTAGCCTCAGAGACAACAACAACCTTGTTTTGGATACTGTACTGATTGGTGAAATTGTTTGACAAGGAGCTTAGGAAATCAACAGCATTTTCCACTATTGCCATGGGTCTTTTATGCATTTCCCCTAATACTGTCAAGACCTTTTTCTTGGCCTCTATCATAGCATTTTCTTGGTCTTCGATGAAATCTATATAAGGTCAGAACTTGTTAGCCTCTATAATGAGCTAATCCCAGATAAAATGTCTAGAGCCTTGCAAGGTAAGTTTACAGACCACCTATTGGCTTAACTTGGCATTTTCTTGAATCAGTCCTTGGCATTTATCTTTAGCCATCTTTTCCTTTCCTTGTCTCTCCTCGCCTTTTTCCTTTTCTAGCTCCTTGATCTGCTGCTTTAACTTAACAATCTCTGTATCTTTTAGGCCTATCTAGGACATTGCTCTAGAAAGAGAACCGGTGCCTATCTCTCTAGCTACACCTACGGACTCAATTTCATTCTCAGCACTCCTTCCTTGAATCTCCCTTTATTTTATTGCTAATATGTGTTTTAATTCCGCTTCACTTTTCTTCAAAAGCTGGATGTCTGCTCCCCACTACCTTTCCTTTTCTTCAAGCTTTAGCAGCTTTTCTTTGCAGTCGGTAAGCTCATCGTTCAATGTCTCTTTCTCTTTTTCATAATTAGCCAATTCTTCTATCTAGGTGAGCTGGGTAGCAGGGATTTTCAACTTCTTTTTTAGTGTCTGGATCTATTTTTCCTTATCATCGACCAATTTTTTGGGCTAAGACTCCCTTATGTGTTGGTCCCTCTATTTGCATTGCTTCATTTTTCAGATTGTTTATTTGGGTCTTGAGGGATTTTTTCTCCACTCTTACCTTTCTCAGAAGATTCAAAGTCTTTGTTTTACTTTCCTCTAGCTTGGACATCTGTATAGTGCCCTTACGTAGTCTAGCATTTAAGATGTCCCTGGTTTCTTTGTTGAGGTGTATTATGTTAGTAGTGGGAACCTTTGAGAGGTTCACACTAAACTTTGACACCTTATTTCCCATTGCCAAGGTTAAGCTAAGGGTGTGAGTGGCATGATCCCTTACTGTCTTTAATGCCACATTTGGGTAAGGCAACTGCATTGCCTCATTGTATAGCTCTGTTGTCTCTTTGAAATTTTTATTAGCCCTTTCCTGGTAAGAGCCTAGCCAGTCTTCTTTGGATGCATGCCTATTTGGAGTCTTCCCGTCAAATACATATTCTTGGATTTGTAATTTGGCTACCTCGGGCTCTTCTTGTTTCTGTTTTTTCTCCATATTCTTCTTCTTCATTTGTCCCTTTGTATTGCCCTTTTTATCCTGCACTAGTTGTTTCCCTTATTCTATTTTTTGCCTTTTGGGCATGTTGGCCATGTCCACCTCTTCAGTATCCATTGGCTCTAGACCCCCTCTTTTCACTGAACTCACTGAATAGCTGACCAATGATGAGACCTCCCTAGCTATTGAAACTATTTTAGCTAATTCTCTTTGGGGAGAAGCTATTCTTGGAAGGTGTGAGCCAGTGATTCATTCTATGATGGTGTCCATCAGGGTAGGATTAGGG
Source organism: Pseudotsuga menziesii (assembly GCA_001517045.1). NCBI lineage: Eukaryota > Viridiplantae > Streptophyta > Pinopsida > Pinales > Pinaceae > Pseudotsuga > Pseudotsuga menziesii. The sequence continues at coordinate 82,472 of LPNX010410201.1, forward strand.
AAATCATCCTAGTTTGCTGCTTCTCTAAGTCTGAGTATCTAAGTGTGTTCAAAATTCTTGCACTTGTGAGTCTTCCTTCTTTTGGAAATTATTTGATGAGGGTTGTAGTTTACCGCTTGTCCCAGAGAAAACCCCATGCCCCTAAGAAAGTTGGTAACCAGTGGCAATGTAGCTTTGCTCCTTACTGTGTTTGGTCCCACTTCCTAGGGAAAAATCAAATTTGAGCTCTTTTTATAGCTCAAGAAGTGCTCTTCCTCAACAGTGAGTCTTTCCCGGATCAATTCTAGGGAGAAAATCCTGGTGGTTAGAAAATATTGCAGAATGTAGGGTTGATGCACAAAGCCGTATAGTCTTATGGTCGTTTCAAATTCTGTCAGGAAACAGTCCCCTATCTTTTTGCTATTTGACAACTATAGCATTTGTCTCATCTCAGGAAACACCCTAGGTAACCTTTCTTGAAAGAAAAGGTCATATATTTCAGCCATTAATTGGCTCATGAACTTACAATAGTTCGTGGCCATATCAATAGTTAATTCCAATTCAGGTACCTGTAGGTATTCTTTGTTATAAGCTATAAGAATCCTTAGGAAAAAGGACTAGAATATGAGCACTTTAGTGCCATGGAAATTTGCTAACTAAGAACGGATGTTCTCGGCTAGGAATTCATCAAACTTAAGACAACAAGATTGATAAGATTTCTCGGGAAATTCAGGGTTGACTGGACAAGTACTCAAGACAAACAATAGAATCAACAATGACTCTGGGACATAAGCATTGATATGTAGATCTTAAAACTGACTGGCCAGGGATATACACGACCGATTTTTTTCATTGAATTGAATAAGGTAGATAGGGTATGACAGGTCGATGGGTTCACCACTGGGTTTCGAAAAGGCCTTCAAGAAGGTTTCTCTACTTTCGTTAGTAGATTCTCTGAAGCAACATATAATATTTTCCTCTTGTTAGTTTTGGGATATATGGACAAACTCATCCGGGATGTGCAGGGTTTTGCGGACGATGAAAGCCTGGATTGAATAAAGGATTTTGGACTTTGACTTATTCATAATGACTCCTTTGGTGATAGAGAAATTTTCTGCACACCATTCGATAAAATTAGGGCAATGGGGTGTTTGGACAACAGGGAAGAAATGGAAGAAGGATTTAAAAACACCGCAGGTATCTCTACCTCAGTCCTTAAGGATTTTCAATTTACCTCTGGCAGTTTCAATGGCTTCTCGCACCAAGATGGTATCAAAAATTTCGGCATTCTCATCTACGAGACTTTCTTCTGCCCTCCTATATGTGAATTTGGGTTTTGTATCATATCTCACCCCTACCACTTCTACTGCTCCTATCACAACCATTTTCAAATAGCACTAAGGAGGTAATTAGGGGCGTACCTTACTTTTTAGCATAGTCTCCTGGTTTTTCCATGCTGGCAGTCTGTATGCGGTTGGGTATTCGACGGCTTCGAGGATTCAAAGAAGACAAACCTTTCCAACTTCACATGGATACTTTTATAGCTTTTTACACAATGTAACCTTTGTGGCCTTCCCAAGCATATCGCAATGTGGATATTATTCCTTGCTATCTAAGCCCTTGGTATGTGAGGTCCTTTATGACACATTCTTCCTTACCTTATGTATGTGTAGCTCAACCGTCGATCAAGATTGGATTTTCTTCAGAACCATTGATTTGAGTGGACCCTACCACTTTTCATGATGCGAGATTCTGGTCTCCTCCATGCTAGTTTAGATTTCTAAATAAACCACGATCATAGATCTCCCCCTGCTCTTGTAGTGACCATCGATCTGAGCGACCTGTACCACTTTTCACAATCTAAAATCGCTACTACATCCTTTCTAATATGGGGTGCGAAATAATTTGTAACCATGGATCTTCTTGGATCCCAACCTTGGCTGTTAGATGCCTCCACCTTTTAACCCATTTCATGATTATAAAAGTGGCTTTGGCCAAGCATGTTCGCCGTGCAAAATGTTTTGATGTCATTGATCTGCCATCAGATCAATCTCAGCCTTCTATTATGACTCCCGTTTAATTCCTTTAGCACATCTAGTGTTCTTTGCTTTACCTTGCATATCTGATTCATGGAGTGTCTTTCCGCTTTCAATATTCATTACTCCAAAGTGGGGCCACCAATTTACGCTGTCCTTTCCTTTATTTCCACCATGGCCTATTCTAGTGGCTGAATGCTATTTTGTATATGCCATCACCCTCCTTGCAAACTCTAAGGTTTCCTTCCCAACCCCTTTTGACAGGATCAAACTTTGCACATATATCTCATAATCAAAACTTTGATAGAGTGTTAACAACCAGCTCCACAAGGGATGCTATCCTCCCAGTGAGGTAGCAAATAACCCATAGATTAGTTTCCTTCTCCATTGAAAACATCCTTTTATTTTACTTTTTGAAAGAAAACTGAGTTTGAAAGGATGGTTACCTCTTCCGATCTTAGGGCCTTCTCCATGGGCTTCAAATCTTCTGACTCACAATCTGTACTAACTAAAACATAAAACGTATTTACACTGTGATACATGGACCCTAGTCCCTTTACTCCAGGTAATGTTTCAAAAACCTCCCATTCACTGTGCCTCCTTTGTACTATGACCCATATGGATACTATAGAGTGAAGGCATTGTATCCTCTGTGTGATTCAATAAGGTATGGGCCTACCCACAAGTGGTCGAATTTTCTATTTTTACCTTTTTCTTTGTGTGGGGCATCCCACTTCAACACCAGGTCATCGATTTGGAAAACATCTTCCTTTATTCTCCTATCGAAGGTGTTCTTCATCTTCTCCTGGTGTATCTAGACTTTATCATAAGCTTTGTCCCTCACTTCATTCAGTTCAATAATCTGGTTGATCCTTATTTGAATGGGATTAGGCTCATCCAACGGGTCCCATAACAATTTCATGATTGGAACACCCAGAGAGGCAGGGAAAATTACCTCAAACCCATATACCAACTGAAACAATGACATACCGATGGCCCTCTTTGTGTTGATTCTATTGTCCCACAAGGCATATTTCAACTTCATGTGCCAACCTCTCTTGTTATCCTCCAATAGCTTCTTAATGATCCTCACAAGACTTTTGTTAGAGGATTCTGCCAGTCCATTTCCCTATGGGTAATAAGTAGTAGAGTGATTTAGGCTTATGTGGTATTTATGGCAGAAATTAATCATCTTCTTGGACTTAAATGCATATGCGTTGTCTGTCACAATTTGCTTAGAGCAGCTGAATCTCACAAAAATATTATCTTCTGTAGCCCTTCTAGTGGGTATGGCTTCAATCCACTTCGTGAAGTAATCAGTGGTCGTTAATAGAATCCACTTATGCTGTCCCAAGGAGTTTGGGTTTATCTCTTTGATGAAATCTAATCCCCACTGCTGGAAAGGAGCTTCCATAGATATAGGGTTGAGGGGAAGTGAAATCACTTTTCTTTTCCCTTCAAAAATCTGACACTGATGGAATTTAGTCGTTTCCTTATAGACATCTTAGAACAACAAAGGCCAATAAAATCCTTCCCTCAGAATTTTATTTTCAGTTACTTTCTAGGAATGATGTCCTCCACAATCTCCTTCATGAAACTCCTTCACTATATGTTGAGCTTCGTTTTCCAGAAGACAATTCAATAGTATTCCCTCGGGGTCTTTCCAATAAAGATATTTCTCTATGATGAAAAATTTTGCAGCCTTTAGCTTCATGGATTTTTCTCTAGTTTTGCTTAGCCCTGCAGGAGGTTGTAAATTCTGTAATAGAAAAATAATGTTAGCATAACAAGGAGATGCAGAAAAATCAGGCTTCACTTGCATCTCCGCCTCTACCCGATCAGATAGACCAACTAGAAAATTCAGCTATAGAGAGTCACAATGGGAATCCATCATCATTTTAGCTAACCCTTGTCCTTTGATCAATGTTTTGGGCTTAATTTATATGTCGTATTCTAGAAGCACTGCAACCCATTTAGCTCTCTTTCCCTTCGGATCCGGCTGTTTAAGTATGCTTTTCACCACGCTACTGGGTACATAGGCAATTATGCAGGAATGGAGGAGGTAGATTTTGAAGTCTTTCAATGCCTTAACCAAAGCTTAATCTTGTTTTTCCATTATATTATATTTCAATTCTCCATCTCTCAATATTTTATTGAAGAATTCTATAGGCTGTTCTTCGCCCCGATCATTTTTCTGCAGCAACACTACCGCCACAATATGCTCTGAAGCATATGAGAACACTAAGTAATCTTTCTCAAAATCTAGACTGACCAATACAGGAGCCTCCGAAATGGCTTGTTTTATATTTTTGAAAGAATTCTTGGCTTCCACTCTCCATTTGATTTCATGATATTTCCTCAGCATATAAGTAATGTCCATCAGGATTTCAGCTAAGCTAGGGATGAATCTTCTCAAGAAATTTACTTGACAGATGAAAGACTATATTTCCTTCTTTCTCTTTGGTTCCTCTACTCTCAAGATGCCCTTTACCCTGTCTGGATCGATCCTGATTCATTCCTTCAAAATGATGTGCCCCAACAACTTTCCTTCTTCTAGAGCGGAGTTTGACTTTGTAGGGTTTAATGAGATGCCATACTTCTTGCACTTAATGAAAACCCTTTCTAAATGCCTGATATGATCTTTAGCCCACCTGGAGCACATAGTAATTCCATCCATGTAAATCACCACAAATTTGTCTCTTTCATCTGCAAAAGTAATATCCATGGCACGTTGGAAAGTGGCTCCAGCATTCATTAATCCGAATGAAATCTTTGCATACATGAATGTACCCCAAGGTGTGGTGAAAGCGGTTTTTTCTTGGTCTTCGGGTAGAACCTTTACTTGTTTGTAACCAGAAAAACCATCCATAATGGATATTCTTTCTGAGCCTACCACCCTCTGTAGGATTTGGTCCATCTTCGGCATTGGGTAATTGTCTTTTAAATAAACTATATTTAAGTTTTTGAAATCTACACATAACCTTATCTCCCCATTATTTTTCCGAACAGGAACCAAATTGGCTACCCATCTCGAAAACCTGAGAGTCACAATTATTTTTTCATCAAACAACCTTTTTACTTCCTTTTCAATAATAGGCACTAGCTTCGGATTGATCCTCCTGAGTTTTTTCCTGAATGGTTTCTCCTCAGATTTAATCGAGATAGTATGTAGTATGATGGAAGTGCCATATTCTTTGAGGTATTCATTAATCCACGCAAACACATCCGTGTATTTCTTCATCAATTTCATATACCCTTCTTTTTCTTTAGTGGGAAATTTATTGGACAACTTTATGATTTTTGGGTTACTTTCAGTGCCAATATTTATATCTTTGATGGTGTCTGTGGTAGGCTTGACCTTCAGATCTTTGGCTATGTCATTCTGGTAAAAAATGGACTCTAAGGGGATCAAACCTCTAGGAATATGATTGCTTTTCAACTGGACTATATCCCTATCTCCCAAAGAGTCTTTCAATTTCCCTGCTTCGGCGGCCTCTTCCTCTTCCTCTTCAACATCTAGGAAATTCTCAGAGTCAGTGCCATTCTCATCTATGTGAGTGTTTACAAACTCACCGGACAACTCCAGAAATATCTTGATAATCATATCATCTTCAAAAACTTGCCAATATCTAGTGTTGTCTGGTATAGAAGGTCTATTCACAATATCTACTTTGTATTTCCTTTTACCTGTTGTAGGAGCCTCAAACTTTCTGGGTGCAGTTGCTAGAGAGTGCCGCCACCATATTCTCATTTCTAGGGATCACTTGGACATTATTTTAAGTGAAGTAATTTCTGAACATGTCCCACACCTCATTCCAGTAATATCTATTATTGGATGTCTAGTTTGGTAGTTTTCATTCACCTGATTCACTACAAGCTCTAAATCTCCAAAAATTTGGACCCTTTTAGCTCCTAAATCCTTTAGCACATGCAAGCCCAACAACAAGGCCTCATACTCTACTACATTGTTAGAGCATTCAAAAAACAACTTATAAGAATAATATTTGGTATCCCTAATGGGGGGGATTGTGTACGCACCTGCACCAACACCTGCTTTAGCCACTGAGCCATCGAAATGCATCTTCCACAGTCCTTCGTCCTTCTACTTTCTTTCCAAAGCTTCGAGTTCACTAGTCTCTCCTTTATCCCTTTTACCTTTCCGTGGCACGATGAATTTTAAGTTCCAAGGAGATATATCATTGAGGAAGCTAAATGACCCCAAGTCTGTGTTGATGGCATAAACATGATGGATGTCAGGATGAGCCTGACTGCTCACAACATAAGGAAATCTTTTCTCATTTTATAACCTTTTGTTTTCATTTTGGATAGGAATTGTTGCGTAGGACATGGCCATAGGACATGTCCATTTCTAGGCTACCCTTTAGCTTTGAAGTCCAAGATCTTGACAGCAAAATACAAAACTTGGGGGGAATATCAGCCACAACAACATCCATGACCACAATTTTAGATGGAAATTTATTTAAAGATACCACCATGTCTTTGATCAAGCCCAGACATTTTACCCTTTTAGAATCAAAGGAATACAGGTCTTTATAAGGCCTTGTAATATCCAATCCCAGACTCTCCACCACTCCTTTTGGAATCAGATTATGTGAGGCTCCTGAATCTAGCACAGCATTGTGTAACACCATGTCTTGTACATTAAAGCCCATATAAAAGGGTGACACCTCCTCGTCTTTGCTGTCCACGCTGTCAATCTTAGATCCCAAAATAATAGTAGGGTTTTCTTCAGTTAGCTCTAAGATATCCGTGTGAGCTTCTCCTTGATTTGCAATCATCTTCGTTATGTTGTCCCTGTATTCATGATTCCTCAATAATTCATTGAAAGGGATTGAAACCTTCAGCTTAGCTAGCTTTCTTTGGATGTTAAACATGGGAGGGGTTTTTCCCAGCTCCACAGGTGTCGTTTGCTCCAGCTCTCTCACATTACCAGTCCCTTTTTCCACTTCCCTAGATGCTACTGGCTCCCTTTGTTTCTGATTTCCTTTTCCTGGGCTGATATGACTACTAGAAGGCTGGTTTGGGATTAACCCCCCTTTGTTTATTGCAACATCTCTACTTCTTAACTTGATCTTCCTAACAACATATATAGAATGCATATACCCCTTATGATACTGCTCCAATTCCTCTGTTAGGGTCTTATCATCCACTTGTGCGAACATGTCATGTTCCTCCTCATTCAAGTAGATTTCAGAGTCTAAATTGTCAAAATGATGGATATGATCCTCGATAGACTCCACCTCATCTTCAGCAACCACATAGTTTTGAGGGAAAGGAGGCCTAATTGGCTGCTCTTCTTGGTTCCTTGGATTCCTCACATCACTTGGTCTATTTATTTGGAGTGGGATAGGAATTGGCCTCCTAAAATTGGGATTTCTTATCTAAGGTTCATTTTGCTCTTGGTTTGTTGGCTTGGCCTCCACCATTAGCCTGTCTGTTGGAGACATTTACCACCATACACACTCATTTTGGTCAATTTGGCCTAGTTAAACAACTATCCTAAGTTTTATTGATGTAACTGACATCAGAGGAACACTAGATGACATCAGCAAGATCACACCCATGCGTACCTTTAGTCAAGGAGGCTAACTTATCCTTCTCCTACATTCAGGGAGGATAACTGGAGCACTACGGGGGTGATTTGAGTGTCGTTAATGCCCCATATTTCTAACTGATGGTTACAATCAGTTAAACAGAGTAGTGAAGGTGCCTTCCTTCATTAAATTTATTATTTATTGATTATTTAATGAGTTGGAGTCATTAAGGGCACCTCCAACCACTTCTGATGGTCAGTTACACTTCAGTTAACCTCATCGAGATTCATTGGAGTCATTGATGCACTATCACTTGTTGGTTATCTTGCAGTGACATGTGTCTGAGCTACTTTTAGTTAGACTCAGTCATTTATTGCACTCTGACTTCAGTTAGGGCTCAGTTGAGTCAATTAGGGTTTTGATCAGTGGTTAACTTGAGTGTTGACTATGGATTACATTCAGTTAATCTAGACTCACTCATTCAATTCAAATGACCTCTTTGGGAATTTGAATTGATTTGTCATTCATGCTTGCAACATGATCATTGTATTGTATTACTCATTCTTTATTGATTATATAGAGTGACTACTCATTTGGTAGCACTATTACACCATTCTCATGACTTATTGTTATTAATCTCTTATGAGACTGTGTTTTAGTCCCTAGATTACTATGATAGATTAATATGGTATCAGATCTCACAGCGGGACGAAGCTCAGATCTCTCAAAAACAAGGTTTTTGACAGATCTTGCATGAAAATTGAGCAATAGATAAAAAATCCAACACTGCACCAGAAGCCAAGGCTTACCACTTAATACCCCAAGTAAGGAACTTGTTGATCAAGCTTGCTTGATTGACTATGCTAGGTGTGATGAAAGCCTAAAATGTGCAGGTTGTCCAACCTTACATTTCCTTTCTTGTTGTGATTTTTCATTTTTTTAATAGGTCAAAGAATTCGCTCCAGCAGATTCAGATGGCTTCTTCCATATATCTTTTGACTCCGTTCAATCTCCACTCATGGAAAGGAGATATGGAGATCCAGCTACATGCTAGAGGACTCTATAGGGTCACTATGGACACTAAAGAAGAGCCTGCTTCTATGATAGACAAAGATAGATTCTTGAATGAGAAGGATGAAGGATTCAGATTCTTGTGGCTCTCTGTTTCCAGGGATCTTCTTTTCCATCTTTTGGGATTGAAGACTCCAAAATAAATTTGGGACGAATCAGAAACCCTATATGGAAAGCAAGATGGTTTGAGAGTTTACCTGCTTGAAAATGAATTGATGTCTCTCCAGCCTTCCAATTTCGAGACCTTGAATGAATTTTTCACAAAGTTCAAGCACATTGTCTTACTGTTGAAGCAATGCAAAGTGGAGAAGGAGGATGATCAACTCATCCTTTCCATACTCTCCAAACTTGGAGCTGATTATTCAATTTTTGTCTCTACATTCCATGCGGGGAAGGTCACAACCCCTGGATGGAATATGCCTACACTCAATGCCTTCATTGAGTCCCTAACAATTGAACATGATAAGATTGTCGAGATGGGGATCATCATATCCTCCCATAATCAAGCCCTCCATGTCTCAGGGCCCAAATATATGAAGGGTAAAGGAAATTAGCAGAAGAACCCAAAAACTAAATTCGAAGATCCTAAGCCTAAAGTTGAAAACCAACAGCATGATGAGTCTTCTAGATCAAAGAAGAAAAAAGGAAAAAGGCATCATGGAAAGGAAAAATTCAAGTGTTCATATTGTGGGAAGGGCTTCCACCCTGAACATGCCTGCATGAAGAAGAATCTTGATGAAGCTACCTCTCTCCTTGAGAGAAATCACATTAATATTTCGAAAAGCTTTCAGAGGAGAGATCAACAAGATCGGGAACCACAACATGAAAGAGGTCATGCCCTCATGGAAAGCACTTTGAAGTCCAAAGCACTCTTGATTGATTTTGGAGCTTCGGATCACATGATGGCAGAAAGAGACTCCTTCTCATCCTTAGATAATGGAAAATCCATCCCCATCCACATGGGAGATGACTCCACCATCATTTCAGGAGGACAAGGTATAGTTGATCTTGAGAATGGCTATTTTTCAAATGTTTTGTATGTACCGTCTTTGGCATCAAATCTCCTTAATGTCTATCAGATGACACATATAGGAGTGCCTAAGAGAATATATTTCATCCCAAATGATGTTGAGATAACAGAACTTGCATCCGTGAAACTTGTTGCTAAAGGCCTTGATAACCATTATGCAAAAGCCTATGAGTTTTCCCACTTTGTGGCGGATGCAAATCCCACCGCACTGCTAACTCATGGAAATGAAGTTAGCAGGATATGGCATGAGAGGTTTGGCCATATCAATTTCAAATATTTGTATTAATTACAAAAAAAATCCATGGTTGAAGGCCTCCCAGTCATCAAGGCAAGCACTAGAATTTGCAAGGGCTGTGTGGTTGGAAAACACCCTGAGCACAAGTTCGATCCGGGGAAGGAAAACCAAGCTACATGCGTATTGGGTCTGAAACATTATGATATCATTGGTCCAATTTCTGTCACATCCATGAATGGATCAAGGTATCTTATAAATTTTATTGGTGTTTTTTCAAGGTACACATGGGTCTTCTTTCTCAAAAAGAAGTCTGAAGTATGTGAAAAATTCACTGAACTGAAGGCCTTGATCGAGAATGAATTTGGGCTTAACATCAAGATATTGAGATCTGATAGTGGTAGGGAGTATGTTAGTGATGAGTTGCTGCACATATTCTCCTGAATTGGTATTCAGGTCCAACATTCAATTCCCTACACTCCCCAGCAGAACGGTGTAGCGGAAAGGAAGAATCGGTCTCTCAAGGAGATGACCACTTGAATGTTGGAATCAAAGAAGTTGGCTGCAAATTTGTGGTCTGAAGCCATGCATGATGTAGAATATATTCAGAACAGAGTTCCACACTCATATATGAAAGGGAATACCCCTTTCTAATCATACTTCAGACACAAGCCGGATGTGTCGAATCTGTGGGTGTTTGGGTCCACTGCATCGGCCTAAATTCCACTTGATAAAAGAAGGGCTTTGCAACCGCAAAGCATAGAATGTATGTTTATTGGGTATCCTAATGAATCAAAAGGTTTCAAGCTACTGGATATAAAAATAGAATATATCATCATCGAAAGGAGTGTCAAGTTCGATGAGCCTCTTTAGGAAGTGGAACTAGTGAAGGAGAAAACTGTTGAATTTCCTTCCTATTCTATGGAATATTTGGATGATGAAATTGGGGGTGATGACCCTTATTTGGATCCTATGATTTATGATATCAGTGTAAATCAAACATCATATGATGAATCAGAACCTGAAGTACAAAATCATCTTCCCATATGGGCCCGACAGACACTCTCCTCCACAGGAGATAACATTAGCAATCCAGATGATCCAAGGAGAACCTGGTCTGATTTCCAAAGAGTAGGTATTGCGTTCTATTGTACTGATAATTTTCTGTCCAAATTTTTTTATTTGATGATTAGTTCAGACCCAAAATCCTACTACCATGCTCGGAAGGATCCAAGATGGCAAATTGCCATGGATGAAGAGATGAATTCTCTTCAGAAAAACACTACTTGGGAGCTAGCTTCTCTTCCTCTGGGAAGGAAATTGGTTCAATGAAAGTGAGTGTTTCAGACCAAGTTTGCTGATGATGGAAGAACATAAAAATATAAGGCAAGGATGGTGGCAAAAGGTTTCTCTCAGGTCTAAGGTGTGGACTACCATGAGACTTTTGCACCCGTTGCAAAAATGGACTCCATCCGCCTAGTTTTGGAAATTTCAGCATTTAAGCACTGGGAAGTGCATCATATGGATGTTAAGTCAGATTTTATACATGGAGATATTCATGAGGAGATATAAATGAAGAAACTTGAGGGCTAAATCTCTGATCCATCTTTGGTTTGCAAGCTAAAGAAGTCACTATACGGGTTAAAACAGGCCCCAAGAGAGTGGTATTCCACGATGGATGCCTTCCTTCTCTCGCAAAACTTCTAAAGGTGTAGATCAGATAAAAATGTGTATATACAGTAGTATGATGGTCATTTGATTATTATTCTTTTATATTTTGATGAATTACTGATCCCAAGTAGCATAGTTGCTTCTATTTCAACCATCAAAACTGCTCTCCACAATGCATTTGAAATGAGCGATTTGGGGCTTGAAATTGAGAAAAATTATGATGGGATAATGGTCACTCAGTCCAAATAAATATCAGACCTGTAATTCAAGTTTAACATGGCTTAATGTAGGACTGCACCATTCCCTTTCCTTTCAGGTATCAGCCTTGAAGAAGGAAAAAGCACACCTCCCATGGACTGCACTATTTATCGACAGCTGATTGGTAGCTTGTTGTACTTGGCACATTATCAGCCTGATATCTGTGAATTATATATCAAGATAGATGCAGCAGCCCCATGATCTTCATTGGAAGGAAGCCAAGAGGATCCTCTAGTATATTTAGGGAACCAGGGCCTATGACATTCATTATGCTGCAGACTTTGAGCTAGAGCTGGTTGGATACATAGATTCCGATTGGGCGGGTGATTCTATTGATCGGAAGTGTACTTATGGATATGTATTCATGTTTGGTGGTGGCCCCATTTTCTGGTATAGAAAAAAGTAGGCTGCCATAGCATTATATTCAGTAGAGGCTGAGTATCGAGGAGCGGTGAATGCTTGCATCCAAGCAGTTTGGTTGCAAGGCATTCTTTCAGAGTTTGATATTGGTAGTACTTTGTCCACTGTCCTCTTTTGTGACAATCAATGTTCTATTAAGATATCCACAGATCCAGTTACCAGGTAGAGGACCAAGCATGTAGAGATACACATGCACTATATCAGAGAGCTAGTGCATGACATGACCATCATTTTGCAGTACTGCCCGACTGATGAGCAGATTGCAGACATCTTGACCAAGAAATTTTAAAAAAATAAGTTCACTTACCTCCGTTCATTGTTGGGGGTGAGTCCATTAGGGTGATCAAACTACTTTCAGTGTTCAACTTGAGGGGGGGGTTCCCACTGGGTTTTCCCTCTTTTCCTCACTTAGTTTGTTTTTAAGTATTGTTTGAGTTTGAGTATTATATAGGGTGACCTATGGCCTTAGTTTCTGGGGCCCTAGCATTTTTATGCATTTCATGTTTTCTACTCCTCCTATGTATAGATTAAGGGGGGGGTGTTGGAGACATTTACCACCATACACACTCATTTTGGTCAATTTGGCCTAGTTAAACGACTAAACTAAGTTTTATTGACTTAATTGACATCAGAGGAGCACTAGATGACATCAAAAAGATCACATCCATGCCTAACTTCATTCAAGGAGGCTAACTTAGCCTTCTCCTACATTCAGGGAGGCTAACTGGAGCACTCTGGGGGTGATCTGAGTGTCATTAATGCCCCATATTGCTAACTGATGGTTAAAATTAGTTAAACAGAGAAGTGAAGGTGCCTTCCTTCATTAAATTTATTATTTATTGATTATTTAATGAACTAGAGTCAACAGGGGTGCCTCCAACCACTTCTGATGGTCAGTTACACTTCAGTTAACCTCATCGAGGTTCATTGGAGTCATTGATGCGCTAGCACTTGTTGGTTAGCTTGAAATGACATGTGTATGAGCTACTTTCAGTTAGACTCAGTCATTTATGGCACTCTGACTTCAGTTAGGGCTTAGTTGAGTCAATTATGGTTTTGATCAGTGGTTAACTTGAGTGTTGAGTATGGCTTACATTCAGTTAAGCTAGACTCACTCATTCAATTTGAATGACCTCCTTGTGAATTCAAATTGCTTTGCCATTCATTCTTGAAGCATGATCATTGTATTGTATTACTCATTCTTTATTGATTATACAGAGCGACTACTCATTTGGTACCACTATTACACCATTTTCATGCCTTATTGTTATTAATCTCTTATGAGACTATGTTTTAGTCCCTAGATTACTATGACAGATTAATACTGTCCATCAACTTTTCCATAGTTTTGAGCATCATTTCAAATTTTACATCACTAGATGAGGACGTAGAAGCGGTGGGGTGTGTCTCTTCTCTACCTTTCCTTCTGTCAACCTCTACCCTCTATTTTATTTTTTCACACACAATCATATTGGCCTCTACTTCTAGGGCATCGGTGAACATGGATGGGAGGGTGTTTGACTTTATTTCTCTTAATAAAAAATCAAAATCATTATTAAATGCATTAGCGTAGTGAAGCTTAGCTGCCCCGGGTGAAGGTTTGATTTCAGCAGGTATCGAGTTGTAGACTCTCCTGAATCTACTTGAAATCTCATGGATGGACCCAAAACCTCCTTTCTTGAGATTGTTGTATTGAGACAGGACTTGCAACGGGCTTTGTTTATCATCCCATCTTTCTAGAAATATGGTTTGAAAAAAAGAAAAACTACAGATAGACCTAGGTGGCAAATATTTGTACCACTTCTTGGCTTCCACAGACAAACTCTGAGCGAACAACCTCATCTTGACATCTTCATCATCCACCTCTTCTAGGACAATGAAATAATCAAATTTAGCCACATGGTATCTTGCTGAGACATTCCCTTCTCTGTAGTAGAGTGGAATTCTTTGGTCGTAGTTCAAGGATAGGTCATGTAGAACTAGAGGTAGGGCTAATGGGGAAAATCTAGTAGAATCCATCGGGGTCACCCAATTAGGAGAATACTGGGAGTTAGGCAACTGAGCACTCTAAGAAACATGGGCTATCTCTTTAGCTTTCACCAGGGTCTCTAGGTTTAGCCACAAAGAATCAAGCAGGTACAATCATAGTACACTAGAGCTAACCCAAACTTTCCTTAGGTCATATTTAGATTTAGATTTGGTTAGTAGTCTTTTAGCTCTAACTCCCCATTCGGATTCTGCTATGCCATACAAATATTGAGATGATGATGTACCAAACAACGGAAAATTCACTTTCTCTTTATTTCTATTTCTAAGTATTTTTTCTAGATTTTCCACACTTTGCAAAGTTTCGGGATCAAGGTTATCTCTCATGTGGATCCTTCTGGAATCCAGGATACCTAGTGTGATACTAGTCAAAGTGGGTGTGGAGTCACCAGGAAAAATATACAACCTTCTCGCGAATGCAGAAATTTTTGTTTTCCCTCAGAAATCTCTTTCGTGAAATTGTGTAGTTCTTATCGTTCCTCCAGGCATAATCTTCAGCTCATCCCCAACAACGGTGCCAGTTTTTTAGCACTAGAATTGAGCCAAAGGTTACAGAAGGCCCGCTCGCAGGTAACAACAGAACCACTTTTGAACAAAGAACTGGACTTCTGCTCTTTCGAGAGGGATCTCTCACCAAATATTAACAATGCCAGATATGTACAAGTGAAAATATAAATTGTTTGTAAAATTGGTTGAAACAAGACATAGAACCATTGGGCGATGGAGTCAAGAAGTGTAACAGAAATGAACATAACTTATGCGTAATATTTCAACATAGAGGAAAGATAGCCATTCAATCACACTCAAATTATAATTGTCTGGTGGAAAAGAAGAACATGAGCCAACCATCAACGTAGAGCATTGGAAAATAAATTCTGTATTAACTTTAGAAGAAAGATTTGGTGAATATCTAAAACAACAGATGGAGCATAGCATGTATGAATTCCAAACTGTTATACACTTATTTCATACATGAAATAAACATAATGGAAGAGATAAACTGGAAAAACATTCACATGAGAAAGGAAGCAACAAACTATAATGCAAACAAAACATGAATCCCTGTGTCAAACACCGACCTTGGCTTCGCAACTTTATTAAAATACTCTTGAAAGAATACACTAAAAAATTACATCAGTTCCAACCCTTTCTCCTTCTTCAGAAGATACATTTATAGCATTTTGGACTTCCTAAGACAACATTCAGGTATCAAAATTTGTTACAATTGAAAAACAACTTCTAACAAATTCATAGGTGACACATCGGCCATGATTTACATGAAAACTGAAAAATGAAATATGGATTGCAGGAGAAAATATGCACGTAAGTCTTCTATGCTTCCATTTGGTGAGTGACAGATGTACAGAGTTTTGGGAGAGGTGACCATTGGAAAGGGCATGCACACAGAGAAAAATTCCCACATACTATCATTGCCACCTTTATGGATGCATTTTAAATTTGGCCGACCTGTATTGCTGAATGGCTCTCCATAGGTCAGGACTAGGTAGAGTCACAACTGCCATGTCAAATGCTTGTGCTTTGAGCTCCATCGTTTCTGGGTATGAATTCTTAGGGACTTCGTCACAAGTGGGTTTAAAATCAAACAACAATTCAAATTCACTGCCCATCTTATCAAAACGATATTTCTTGACAATGATTGTTGCATGTCTCCAAACTTACTGTTGTCTAATCAACACTGAACCAGACACTCTCGATACTCCTTTTGGGACAATAAAGGACCCTTCTTCTGAGAAGAAAGGGATCCCTGTGTCTACCAGCGGTTTGAATAACCTGATAACCTCCTTGACTTTGTGTTCAATAACCTCTATTTTGTATTGTATAGTGTCCAACTTATTGTGCTTAGAAATTACCTTTCTAGCCTTAGAGGCAACAACAACCCTATTTTTGATACCGTACTGATTGGTGAAATCATTTGACAAGGATCTTAGGAAAGCAACGGCATTTTTCGTTGTTGCCATAGGTCTTTCCTACATTTCCCCTAATACTGTCAGGACCTTTTTATTGGCCTCTATCATAGCGTTTTCCTGGTCTTCAATGAAATCTATATAAGGTTGGAAATTTTCAGCCTCTATAATGATCTGATCCTAGATCAAATGTCCAGTGCCTTGCAAGGCAAGTTTACCGACCACCTGTTGGCTTAACTTGCCATTTTGTTGAATCAGTCCTCAGCATTTCTCTTCCATATTTTCCTTTCCTTGTCTCTCCTCGTGTTTTTCCTTTTCTAGCTCCTCGATCTGTTGCTTTAACTTAACAAGCTCTATATATTTTAGGCCTATCTGGGACATTGCTCTAGAAAGAGAATCAGTGTCTATCTCTCCAGCTACACCTATGGATTGAATTGCACTCTCAACACTCCTTCCTTGAAGCTCCCTTTCTTTTATTGCTAATATGGATTTTAATTCCGCTTCACTTTTATTCCAAAGTTGGATGTCTGCTCCCCACTTCCTTTCCTTTTCTTCGAGCTTTAGCAGTTTGGCTTTGCAGTGGGTAAGCTCAGTTTTCAATGTCTCTTTCTCTTTTTTGAAATCATCCAATTCTTATATCTAGGAAAGATGGGTAGCAGGGATTTTCAACTTCTTTTTTAGTGTTTGGATCTCTTTTTCCTTATCATCGACCAATTTTTTGGGCTAAGACTCCCTTATGTGCTGGTCCCTCTATTTGCATTGCTTCATTTTGCAAATTGTTGATTTGGTCCTTGAGGGCTTTGTTCTCCACTCTTACCTTTCTCAAAAGATTCAAAGTCTTTGTCTTACTTTCCTCTAGCTTGGACATCTGTATGGTGGCCTTAAGTAGTCTAGCATTCAAGATTTCCCTGGTTTCTTTATTGAGGTGTATTATGTTAGTAGTGGGAACCTTTAAAAGGTTCACACTAACCTATGACACCTTATTTCCCATTGCCAAATCTAAGCTAAGGGTGCCAGTGGCATGATCCCTTACTGTCTTTAATGCCACATTTGGGCAAGGAAACTATGTTGCCTCATTGTATAGCTCTGTTGTTTCTTTGAAAGTTTTATCAACCCTTTCTCGGTAAGAGCCTAGCCAGTCTTCTTTGGATGCATGCTTGTTTGGAATCTACCCGTCAAATACATATTCTTGGATTTGTAATCTGGATACCTCGGGCTCTTCTTGTTTTTGTTTCTTCTCCATATTCTTATTCTTCATCTATCCCTTTGTATTGCCCTTTTTAACTTGCACTAGCTATTGCCCCTGTTCTATTTTCTACCTTTTGGGCATGCTACCTGTGTCCACCTCTTCAATATCCATTATCTCCGGACCCCCTTTTTTCACTGAACTCACTGAATAGCTAGCAAATGATGAGACCTCCTCGGCTATTGCAACTATTTTAGCTAGTTCTCCTTGGGGAGAAGCTTTTCTTGGTAGGTGTGAGCCAGTGCTTCGTTCTATGTTGGTGTCCATGGGGTTAATATTAGGGAAATCATCCCAGTTTGTTGCTTCTCTGAGTCCAAGTATCTCAGTGTGTTCAAAAGGCTTGCACTTGTGAGCCTTCCTTCTTTTGGAAATTATTTGATGAGGGTTGTAGTTTATTGCTTGTCCCAGAGAAAACCCCATGACCTTGAGCAAGTTGGTAACCAGTGGCAAAGAAACTCTACACCTGATTGTTTATGGTCCCACTTCCCAGGGAAAAATCAAATTTGAGCTCTTTTTATAGCTCAAGAAGTGTTCTTCCTCAATAGTGATTCTTTGCTAGATCAATTCCAGGGAGAAAACCCTAGCGGTTAGAAAAGCTGGTAGAATGTAGGGTTGATGCACAAAGCCGTACAGTCTTATGGTCATTTTGAATTCTACTAGGAACTAGTCCCCTATCTTCTTGCTATTTGACAACTGTAGAATTTTTCTCATCTCGAGAAACACCCTAGGTAATATTTCCTAAAAGAAAAGGTCATATATTTTGGCCATCAATTGGTTCATAAACTTACAATAGTCTGTGGCCATATCAATAGTGATTTCCAATTCAGGTACCTATAGGTCTTATTCATTATAAGCTATAAGCATCTTCATCAAAGAGGACTGGAATTTGAACACTTTAGTGCCGTGGAAATTCACTAACTGAGAATGGATGTTCTCAGCTAGGAATTCTTCAAACTTAAGACAACATGATTGATAAGATTGCCTAGGCAATTTAGGTTCATCCAGACAAGTACTCAAGAGGAACAACGGACTCAAAAATGACTCTAGGATATAAGAATCGGTACATAGAACTAAAAATTGACTGGCCAAGGATATACACCACTGAGTTTCTTCATTGAATTGTCTAAGGTTGATAGGGTATGACAGGTCGATGGGTTCACCACTGGGTTTCAAACAGGCCTTCAAGAAGGTTTCTCTACTTTCGTTGGTATATTCTTTGAAGCAATGTATAATATTTTCCTCTTGGTAGTTTTGGGATATATGGACAAAATCATCTGGGATGTGCAGGGTTTTTCGGATAACAAAATCCTGGACTGAACAAAGGATTTTGGACTTCAACTTATTCATAATGACTCCCTCGATGACAGATAATTTTTTTGCACACCATTCGACAAACTCAGTGAAATGGTGGGTTTGGCCAACAGAGAAGAAATGAAGAAGAATTTAAAACCACTACAAGTATCTCTACCTCGGTATTTAAGGATTTCCAATTTACCTTTGGCGATTTCAATGGTTTCTCCCACCAAGATGGTATTGAAAATTTTGGCATTCTCCTCTACGAGGATTTCTTCCACCCTCCAACATGTGACTTTGGGTTCTGTATTATCTCTCAACCCTACCACTTCTATTGCTCCTATCACATCCATTTTCAAATAGCACTAAGGAGGTAATCGGGGGCCTACCTTACTTTAAGGATTTCCAATTTACCTCTGGCGATTTCAATGGCTTCTCCCACCAAGATGGTATTGAAAATTTTGGCATTCTCCTCTACTAGGCTTTCTTCCACTCTCCGACATGTGACTTTGGGTTCTGTATTATCTCTCAACCCTACCACTTCTATTTCTCCTATCACATCCATTTTCAAATAGCACCAAGGAGGTAATCAGCGGCCTACCTTACGGACAAAATAGGAAAATACAAACGTTTCCAACTCCATGTGGATCCTTTTATAAATTTTTACATGGTGTAACCTTTGCGCCCTTCCCAAGCAACTTGCACCATGGATATTATTCCTTTTGATCTGATCCCTTGGTATGTGAGGTCCTTTATGCCACATTCTTCTTTACCTCATGTGTGCACAGCTCAACCATCGATCAAGATTGCCTTTTCTTCACTTTTAGAATAATCAACCCATAGTATTTACCCACTTAGACATTAATTCATTTATTTTTGTCTTATTTGCCTAGTCCATGAGTCCCACCATGTGCAAGTTGCTAATTGCCTATCCATAGAGATCAAAATTGCCATTATTGACTCATGTAGCGCTTGGGAAAGCCTTAGGAATCAAATCTTCTTTATTCCTGGCCTCCTAGGCGCCCATATGCTTTTTCTGCTTTATACCCTGCTTTTTCAGTGTTTTAAGGCACATAGGAAAGCAAGACTAGGTGAGGTGAATCAGCTTTGTTGCCTCTTCCTCCTCCACTCTTTCCTCCATGAAAAAGCATGTATGAGCTGCCATTTGACCACTCTTTAGCTTGCCTATGCGCCCTTGCTAATTCGTGGGGTCCTTGATAGATTTGGGATCAGCTTTTTACACCTATGGGGGATTTTCCTATTTTGGGTAAGCCTGCTTTATGCTAGATTTGGATGCTTCTTTATGCATTCGATTTGCTCATGTATTCTATATATTCAGCAGCCTATGTTATTACAGGGTTGGCTATTGTACACTCAGTTAATATAATTTTGTGTTACAGCTCCATATTCAGTCTCCATTGTTGATAATTTTGCATGATCAATTGTTAATTGTTGTGGGTGAAATTAATATACTGCAGGCCTGAATTTCTACATTCACAACCATTGATCTAAGTGGACCCTACCAATTTTTGTGATGCGATATTCTAGTCCCCTCCATGGATAGTTTAGAATGTGAAATAAACCATGACCGTAGATCTCCCCCCGCTCTTGTAGTGACCATCGATCTGAGCGATCTCTACCACTTTTCACAATCTGAAATCACTACTTTGTCCTTGCTAATATGGGGTGCGAAATCATTTTTAACCTTGTATCTTCTTGGATCCCAACCTCAGCTGTTAGATGCCTCCACCTTTTAACCCATTTCGCGATTTGGAAAAGTGGCTTTAGCCGAGCATGTTCTCTGTGCAAAATGTTTTGACACCATTGATCTGCCATCAGATCAACCTTAGCCTTCTATTATGACTCCACTTTAATGCCTTTAGTGCATCTAGTGTTCTCTGCTTTACCCTGCATCTCTGGTTCATGCAATGTCTTGCTGCTTTCAATATTCATTACTCCAGAGTGGGGCCACCAATTTACGCTGTTGTGTCCTTTATTTCTACCGTGGCCTATTCTAGTGGCTGAATGCTATTTTTCATATGCCATCAGCCTCCCTGCAAACTCTAAGGTTTCCTTCCCAACCCCTTTTCATAGGATCAAATTTCGCACATATCTCTCATAATCAAAACTTTGATAGAGTGTTAACACAAGGTAAAGTCTTGACCTTTCAGATACCATAAAACATACTCCATAGTACCTTTTAGATATATCAAAGTCCTTTTTACTGCTATTACATGTGTTTCTTTGGGAGCTAACTGGAATCTAGCTACCAATCCAATAGCTTGCATCACATTTGGTCTTGTGGTTGTCACATATAGTAGACTGCCAATCATGAATCTAAACATGGTATGATCTACTTCCAAAGATTCATCATCCTTACTTAACTTGCAACCAGTGACCATAGGAGTATTGACATGTTTGGAATATTCAATTTTAAACTTTTTCAACATATCTTTGATGTACTTAGTTTGAGAGATGAAAATTCCTTCATCTGTTTGGTAGACTTGCAATCCCAAGAAGAATGTCAATTCACCCAACATTGACATTTCGAATTCTTTCTTCATTTCATAGGCAAAGTCTACACTTAGGATTTGAAGATTGCTTCCAAATATGATATCATCCACATAGACGACAACAATGATCATATGTTTATCTTTGATTTTTAGGTAAACATTACTTTCAGTGACTCCTCTTTTAAAACCTTGTTGTTTCAAGTAACTACCTAGTATTGAAAGCCATGCTCTTGGAGCTTATTTGAGACCATAGAGTGCCTTTTTCATTTTATAGACATAATATTTTTTTTTTCAGACAAGAGAAATCCTTCAGGTTGGTCAATATACACTTCTTCTTCTATTTTTCCATTCAAGAATGTAGACTTGACATCCATTTGATATAATTTGAAGTTTTTATGGCATGACAGTGCTAAAAACATTATGATTGCTTCAAGTTGAGCTATAGGAGCATGTGTTTCTTCAAAATAAATACCTTCCACTTGGGAATACCCCTTACAAACCAATATTGCTTCGTTCCTTATTACTTGTCCATCTTGATTGAACTTGTTTTTGAAAATCCATTTGGTTCCTACAATATTCTTATATTCAAGTCTTGGGACAATTCCCTGGTATCATTTTTCTCAATCTGATCTAGTTCTTCATTCATGGCTTTGACCCATTCATCACTTTTGCTATATTCTGTAAATTTCTTGGGTTTTACTATTGAGAGTAGGGATTTTTCAACACTTGGTAGTTGTCTTCTTGTTTTGACTTCATCATTTTTATCACCCATGATTTATTACTCTAAATGATCCTTTTGTATCCTTCTAGATGGAGTTTTAGTGTCAGGTGTAGGGAAGTCTTCTTCATCTTCATGTGTATCTTCCTCCTCTTTGTATATTTCTATGTTATGAATGCTCTCTTCCTTTTTCAATTCTTTTATCTTGTGATCACATGCATTTTCAATACTGTCAAGATTTTTCTCTTTCCTTGGTTTTACATTATCTACTTTTACATCGGCACTTTCTACAATTTTATGTAACCTTTTATCGAAACACCTACATGCCTTTTTGGTGGGTGAATATCCTAGAAATATTCCTTCATCATTCCTAGAGTCAAAATTTCCAAGGCCATCCTCATTTTTTTTATGTAATAGCTACTGCCAAACACTTTAAAATATTTGACTAAGGTTGGTATTCCATACCACAATTCATAGGGGGTATTATCCTTATTTACTCCGAGTTTCCCTATGTTAAGTGTGTAGAGAGCTGTGTATACAACTTCTTTCGAAAATGAATCTGATAGTTTTTCTTCATTAAGCATTGTTCTAACAGCTTCTTGGATTGTTCCATTTTTCCTTTCAACAACCCCATTCTGCCGAGGAGTTTTTGTCGCTAAAAATTGTCTCTTAATTCCATGATCTTCATAGAATTCATTGAATTCATTGGAAGTAAATTATCCCCCATTATCTGATCTAAGACACTTGATTTTCATACCGGACTCATTTTCAGCCATTCCCTTGAATATTTTAAAATTTTCAAAGGCTTTTGATTTTTCTTGGAGAAATGCCACCAAGGTCATCCTTGGGTAATAATCAATGAGCAACATGAAATAGTGATATCCTTGCAGAATTTTAGTTCTGGTTGGTCCACAAAGGTTTGTGTGTATTATTTTTAGAGGGTGTGAGTTCATATGTTCTTTTATTTAAAAACTAGCTCTGGTTTGCTTCCCATGTTGACAATGTCTACACAGAGAGTTTACAGGAACTATCATTTTATTTAGATCTCTTACATCTTCCTTCATGCTTATTTTGGAAATATTGTCAAAAATTAAATGTCCCAACCTTCTGTTCCATAACCAACTTTTATATACCATACTTAAGTAACCTTGGTTTTCATTTCCCAATATGTATACATTGTTTGTATTTCTCATATAAATGCCAACAATCTTTCCTAATTTCTTATTCTTGATTTCACATTTCTTTGAGCCAAATATAGAAATGTGTCCTTGGTCGCATATTTGAATTACATTGACAATATTAGGCTTGAGGTTTTCAACTAGAAAAATATTTTCTGCTTTGATCTTGTTGTTGACAACAGTTGTTCCTTTGTCGATTATTTTCTAGGAAAGGCTGTCTCCAAAAGTGATTTTTCCCTTATTATATTTTAGTGTTATGAATTTTCTTGGGTCACCAATCATATGTTTTGGGAAACCACTGTCCAAGTTCCATAAGTTTTGGCTTTCGGTTGCACATAAGGCAATCATGGAAGTTTCCTTTTTTTCCTTTTCTCTCCAATATCTCTTTTGTTTGGTATTCTAAGATTTGATTGCAACAGTATTTCTTGTAGGAGTCTTCATCTTAAAATATATTTCCATATGTCCATGGTTATTACACTTATAAAATTCAATGCCATATTTTTGGAGTAGTGTAAAAATATTCTTATTTCCCTTCGACTTATTACTTGATGACTTCTTCTTGTATTCAGAAACCTTTCTTTCAATTCTGCAATTTAATGCTTTATGACCAAAATTATTACAAGAATAGCAGTGACCTAACAAGATATGTAGATATCTATTTGGTCTCTTTGGTGCTATACTATTTCTATTTTTATCCTAAGAAATTAATCATGCTTCCTTGCTTCCTTCCTTTTTAGTTGGAGTCTTTAGTACTTCAACATAGCTTTTCTTACTTCCTTCTTGGTTGGTGACAGGAAAACTCTTTGGCTTCTTTTCTTTAATGAACCCCAATCCATATCTATCACTTGATGGTATTTGGATACTCAGAATGTCATCTAGAATCCTTGAGCTATTCTCAAACTTTGACTTGATAGATTCTTCATCAATCTTTCTCTTGAATTGCATGATTTCTTCTGCAAGCTTTTCAGACTCTTGTATTCTTCTTTTGATTTGTAGATTTCGGTCCTCCTCAAACTTTTTGGCAACAAGAAGTTGAGCTTCCAACTGACTGATGATAAGAGTTGACTCTCTATTCTTTTTCCTACATTTCTCAAGTTCTTTGAGGGCGCTAACAAGTTCAGCTCTTAGGTCTACTTCTCCTTCTATATCTAAGTTACTATTTCAGGCTTAAGTATCTAGACCCATAAATAAAACTTTAGTTTCTTCAACTTCACTTCCATCTAAATCTTCAGTATCTTCTATGGTGTACACAATTTTCCTTTTCTCATAGGGTTTTTCCTTGTTTCCTTGTTTACCCCTTTTGAATTTTGAAGTTTCCTTTTCTTCATTCTCATCTTGTTTAGTGTAGGTGCATTTAGTGGAAAAATGTCCAATCCTTCCACAATTAAAACATTTTAAAGGCAACTTCCCCTTGTATTTTCCAGTCCCTCTCTCAAGTTTATTAATTAAAAAGGCTTCTTCATCATTTGGGTTTTCTGATTGAGTTTTTAAGGAGGCTTTAAAATATGCTTCTCCTTTTGAAGATCCATTTTTTCATGTTCTCATCTCATATGCAGTGAGGATTCCATGTAGCTCATCCATTTTTACCTTTTTAAGATCATACGTTCTTCTAAGCTGGATACCTTTGGATTATACCTCATTGGTAATGTTCTTAGTACCTTTCTTACCACTTATTTTTCTTTTAATTTTCCTCCAAGCCCTTTGATCGCATTAACAACTTCATCTACACAAAGAAGGTATTCACCAATATTCTCTTCTTCTTTCATTTTAAGACTTTCAAATTAACCTTTATATGTTTGAAGTTTGGATTATTTGACCTTATATTCTCCTTCATATATTATTTTCAACTTGTCCCAAGCTTGTTTGGCAGATGTGCATTGCATAACTTTAGTAAATACCAAGTGTGTTAAACCACTTAAGATTGGGTTTAAGGATTTCACATTAACTTTGTATTCTCCTAGTTCAACTATGTCTGTAGGGTATTGGTTTCCTATGTTAAGTTCCTTTTTTAGTTTCTTCCCAAACTTTCCATCCCAGTGACATAATATGACACCTCATTCTAACACTCAAGTAAGCATAATTTTCTCCGATAAATAGTGGATTTTTTTTAGTGGCCAATCCTTCTTGTTGATCCATTGTGTTTTTTATTGGGAACTTCCATCCAGTGGTTAAGCTGTTGTGAAGGAACCCGTTCTAATACCAATTGTTGGTTTATCCCACAATACTGTGAGGGGGGGTGTGAATCAGTATTGACTCTTAATAAATAAACAAACAATAATCAACAATTAAAACACATTTTTTCTTGTGGAAACATCAAAGAGAAAACCACCAACACATACTCATTAATAAAATGAATTTACAAAATTGTTTATCTTCTTATACAGAAAGGATGCAAAACACACCCTAGGTTTTTCCTGTAACTACATACTAGGATGCTACAACACCCCTATGGTTTTATTCCTGCTTCAACAGATAAGGATTCTATGACAACCTATTCTCTAGGTGAGATTGGAAGGAGGCTTCAACCCCCTATAGACCTGTGTCCTGCCCTAGTACCACCCTACCACCCTGATCTGATTTTCTCGGTCTTTTGGAACAATTGAAAACTATTCACTTTGGACTTTGTCAAGGTTACTCATAGAGACACTTTATTCTTTATACATTTATTCAACGCATCTCTCCATAACCGCATTCTTTCATTTTGGATCATGACTGTTTACTGACAGACATACCTCTTCATCATCTACCCATTCAACCGTCACATCATTTCATCGTTAAGTTTCAACAAATGCACCATTTTGTTCTTCTCATAGATCAAAATTCATTTCGGCAGCCCTGTTTATCGTTTTCTGGTGCTTTTGTAACCTTCTTCTCCAGATATAATCTGGACCGTTGATCTTATGTACGAATCTCTCCGGACCATTGATATTATGTCGAATCTCTATTGACCATTGATCTAATCTACAGATTTCCTCTTGAAATCATCTTTCCACACCAAGTTGCTATTTCAATGGTTCCCCACTGTTGATCTTCATCGGGCTTCTCCATGAGTGTCAATATTCAGATTGCGGGATGCGGTATGCAGGATGTAACATTTCCCAAAATCATATCTCGACTTTCCGCAAACTTCTTTCCGTATTTCATTTTTTGAACCATTGATCTATTTTAGCGGAACTAACTTCAGCCATTTGATCTATCCAAATTACGTGATGCATGATGCAAGAAGCGGGATGTAAAATTTCCAAAAATCATATCTCGACTTTCTGTACACTTCTTTCCGCAACAATAATTCTGCACTATTGATCTTTGGCGGGGTTTTTCCTAACCGTCGATTTATAGATTGCAGTATGCATATTGCAGGTTCATAGAATCTTTAAATGTTATCTCTGTAATTCCCTTTCTGCATTTTTCCTTCTGCACCGTCGATCTCTTTTGGAGGAACTAATCTCAGTCGTCCGATCTTGATCTTTTGTGGAACTTTGGATTTTCTTCCTAACTGTCATAATTAATCCTTGATTGTAGGATCTAGTGCATGACTAATATAAGACATCAGATCTTGATCTTTTGTGGAACATCATCCTGCCACCTATGTTTTGTGCGACTAATCCTTAGCCGCTGGATCTAGGGTGGGACTAACCTCTGCCGTCCAATATTAATCTTTCATGTAACTTTATCACTTCATATGTGTTTAACCTCTGTGCTAGTTCATTCAGCAACAACATTAGATGATCGATCTTAGTCGTTGAACATGCTATAGGGTTATTCATTTGTCATTCACCATGCAACCTGCAACCTGTAACATAGTTATTCCTTTGTTATTCTAGATACCTACAAATTTTAGTATACCACCATATATTTGAATTCTGATAATTGATTTGACATCAATGAAAAATAATTTACTCAACAGATAAGACTCCACAGGATGATAACAGAGTAAGACAAATGTATTCGTTTGTTCGTCATTCCCATGCTATTAGCATTCTTTTGATGCTTTCTTTATGACCGAAAAATTCTTCTAAGTCTTCCTTGATTTCTTCTTTTAATTTGATAATTTGATATAGGTTCTTTCATCCACAATGTCCTTTTGTGTGAGTGACAAATTTTTTTTCTTATCTGTCTCAGAGGAAGAGAAAAACCTTGCTAATATTTGTTTTTTTGACACCACTTTTTTTTGATGATTTATTTCTTCAGCATCCTTTCTTTAATTGAAGACTGGATATTTAAAAAAATCACTTTTCAATCTAATACTTTTGTACTTTTTTTATTTGTAGCAATGGGATCATTTTGAATACGATACATCCATCAGACCTGCTTCCTTTCCATGGGTCCATCATGATATGCTTCCTTAGATATGTAGTAGTGTGAGAACGGATGAAACCCCAAGATTGTACTACAGACCTTATGATTCTTTCATTATTTCACAGGGTTTATAATGATTCAAATGTGAGTTTGAATACTAGCTTCCCTTTCTAACATCTGTCAAGAGTTAAAGAATCTCATTATGATTGAACTTTATCATATTCTCTTTCCCATAAGAAATTCCTAACATTCAAATATTTCGAGTTTAATTCGATGCGTATACTTCCATGCACCAAAAATTGAGTTGGTTTATTAAAAACAAACAATCTAAGACTATGAAATAAGGTGAAACAAACAGAAAAATAAACAACTGGAAAACAAAAATCAGTAATAACAAGTTTATTTATGTACAAGGGGTCCCTAGGACTCTAAGTGAAGTAATGTTTGAGAAAAAATACATTTACATGAATACTTTCTTCTTGTCCTTGTAAATCTTACAATTTGTAAGTTGCATGGCCTAACTTTTCAGTGACTAGGTAAGGGCCAATCCATAAATGTTGGAACTTTGTGTGCTTTCCCTTCTCCACATGAGGATTATCCCATTTCAAAACTAGGTCTCTTACATCAAATTTTCTTGTACCATATTTTGTTTTGTCAAACCATCTTTTAATGATACCGTGATGTTGGTTGAAATTACCTTTAGCCTTTTGCAGTAGTTCCTCCAGTTTTAATAGCGTGTCAAATCGTGCTTGTAAAAATTCACTACTGGAACCCCTTGAAGCCTAAGCTAACTATGAAGATGGGATACGAATGTTTGGGGAAAATATAGCTTCTTTTCCATATACTAGAGCATAGGGAGACACTCCTAAGTAATTCTTTGGAGTGACCCTATCTACCCATAGTGCATTTGGGAGAGCTAAGTGTCAATTTCTGTGATTTTCAATAACGATTTTCTTCATAATTCAGATAAGGTTCTTATTTTTTTATTCCTCTAAACAATTTCCATGAGGGTAATAATTAGCTGAGTAATGAAACTTAATTCCCTTTGCATAAGAAAAATCAGTTATTTTAATAGATGAAAAATAATATGCATTATCAAAAACAAGGGAAATTGGAACTCCAAACCTGGTCATAATGTTCTCTTGTAAGAAGTTAATAACAACATCTTTATTAACTTTGCACAATGGAATAGATTCCACCCATTATGTGAAATAATCGATAGTCGTGGGTATATATTGATGCTGTAATGAAGAATTCAGATTGATCTCCCCAATAACATCTATGCCCCACTATTCAAACGACTCTGAAATAGTAACAGGTTGTAACGATCCCATCGCTTTTGCCAATTTTCCACCACTCCTATGACATACATCACACTTTCTTACATAGGCATGGGAATTTTTGAACAAATTTGGCAAGTAATATCCAGCTCTAAGTATCTTGTGAGTTGTGGTATCCCTAGAATAATTTCCTCCTTCTGGTCCTTCATGTAATTCTTTGACTATTTTCGAGGAATATTCTCTTTCTAGACATCTGAGCAAAATTCGTTTTTCTTCTGAAAAGCACTCCATCCATTATTTGATATGAGGATGAATTCAACTGAATTTCCCTTCTCTACTTGGGGCTCCAATTCTCTAGTATATATCCTTGTTGAAGATAGTACACTAGATCTCTATACCAAGATTCGAGAGCAGTGAAGATAGGACATACATCAACCAAGTTCATTCCAGCTTCATTTGTCCAATCATGATATTTATCAGTTTGATTATTTGATATCAACTTGCACAATCCTTGGCCTTTGATGATGGTATATGGCTTGAATTATAGGTCATACTCATGTAGGGAAGTCACCCCACTCCCTCTTCTCTCACCCAATTCTACACAAAAGAGACCTAACAGTTGTGTGAGGAACTACAAATATTTTCCTATTTTTGAGAATATACGGTATGAACTATCTTACTGCCTTGAAGACTGCATATTCTTGTTATTCCATACATGGGTAATTAAATTCATCCCCTTTTAACTCAATACTCATGAATGATATCGGGTATTGGTCTCCCAATTCCCCTTTCTGTGTTAGCACTACTACGAGAGAGTTGTCAAAGCAAAGGAACATAAAATAAATTCCTTTTCAAAGTATGGGTTCCTCAAAGAAGGTTCCTGAGCTATTATTTATTTGATATACTTAAAGGAAACTTTCTCAATGTCATTCCACTTGAATTGTACACTCTGATTCACCATTTGCTGCAAAGGTTTCACAATTTGAGAAAAATCAGGGACAAACCTCCGAGCAAAAGTTATTGTGCCCAGAAATGATTGCATATATTTCCTATTACGGGGCATGAGAATCTGAGTTATAGCCTCAACTCTCTCTTGATATATTGAGATTCCCTTTTTTGAGATGATGTGTCTCAACAATTTTCCCTCAAGTAATGCAAAAATGCTTTACTTTGGGTTTAGAGATATACCATATTTTCTACAATGGTCAAAAATATGTTTCAAATGGAAAACATGGTATTCCCTTCTCGTGGATAAAACTATTAAATCATCCAAGTACACTACTACACAATGGCCACTTAAACCTCTAAATGCAATTTCCATGGCCCTCTGAAATGTGGCTTCGGCATTCATGAGTCCAAAATGCATTCTTATATAAGCAAATGCCCCCCACATCATACAAAATGTTGTCTTTAATCGGTCCTGATCAACCACTAACTCTTGATTATAACCTAAAAATACATCTAATAGGGAGAACATTTATGAGCCTGAAACCATCTGTAAAATATGTTCCATTGGTGGAACCAGATAGTTATATTTCTCTGATTCTCTATTTAAGGTCTTGAAATCAACTTAGAAGCTTATCTCTCCTAAATTTTTCCTCACTGGGACTAGATTGGCCACCCATTTTGAATGTCGAACCTTGAATATGGTCTTTGTGTCCAGTAACCTCTTTACTTTGTTGTGGATCAGAGGTTCTAATTTTGGGTGCATCTTTTTAATTTGTTGTTGAAATGGTGTTTCCCTTGTTTTGATGGGAATCACATGTTGGATGATGCTAGTGTCATAAGTATTCAGATCTTCATACATCTAGGAGAAGATGTATTTTTATTATTGAAACAACTTGATGAACTTACATCTTTCCCCAGGCGTGCAACATTTTCCCAAATTGACATATTTAGGTTCAGCTTCTGATCCCAGATTGACTAGCTCATGCTGTGTTGATGAACCCTTTGTCTTCACATTTGCTGGTTTCTGGAATTTACTCTGCAAATCAAACATCCCTTTGAGGTTTCTTACCGTTTTAGGCATGAAATTTCCCTAAATAACATTTTCATTTTGTAATACCTCCAAATGTTCTGCTTCATCGATTATGGATTCTTTACAAGGTTCTTCATTTGTCAAAAAATAAATGATCAGTTCATCGTCATCAAACACCCTCATATTTGTAACATCATCAGGTAATGATGGCCAAGAAATAAATTCAATGGAACATTTGTTATTAGTCGGATTTAATATGGATGCATAAGTAGCTAACAAATCAGCTGCAACGTTCTGCAATATAGGTACTACATTTATATTGAAAGCATTGAAGTGCATAGTTAAATTCCATACCTCAAAAATGGTATCCTTTAATATTTGGAGACGCACAATGAGTGGTGTTGATTACTTGTTTGACTACTCTCTCAGAATTTCCAAAAAAATTTAAATTCTAACCTCAAGTTCAATATCTTTCTTTAGGCCCAAGACTAGAGCCTCATATTCAATAGTGTTATTCATTCATTCAAACTCTAGTCTACAAGAGAAAAAGTGTTTATTCTTATATGGATCAATCAAGATGCAACCTGCCCTTGATCCCTCTTGGTTTTTAGAACCATCCAAATACATAAACCAAAACCTATCATCTATCTCTAATTGGTTAGTATGATATCCTATTCCAGTCACTAATTTTACTATATCACAATCAATATTATCAGCCTGTGGGAATTGAAGGAGATCAGATTGTGTGTCTGATTCATAACTGGATTCTTCATCCTGGTAGTTCCCTGGTTCGAGATCCAAAAAATAATTTCCCAAGACTAAATGAGAAAAGTTCACAGGTTCATTCTTCCCCTCTAATTAAGTTACATTATACTTCATGTGTGATTCTCTTGGTATTTTAATTTGGTTTTGAACATTGTTGAATGGAAGCCACATGTGAGACTAGTCAGTTGCAAAGTAACCATTTAGTTTCGTTTACCAATCCCTACTCAAAATTAATCCATATGATTCTGGTGTATCCACTACCAAAATATCTATAAACTGACAAACCTTGGGATCTACAAACAAATGAATTAAAACATATTTCATTTCCCCTATGAATTTAAGAACAAATCTACCTAGTTGAATTATTCAAGATGGGGATGGTATGGGTTGCCCATTAATCATTTTACATACTGAAAGTGGCATGACATTTGATGAAGCCCCAGATTCTACTAAATAGTTATGTAAATTATGATTAAAAATATCAAAATATAACAAAAAAGGTAGTAAAGTATGAGATTTAGACTTTCCCCCAATGCTTGCTTCATTTAATTCATCATCAGATTCCATGGCTTTTGTGATACTACTAGGTTGTGGATTAAAAGATTCTAGGAGTTTCTTCCTTTGTTGAGGAAAATTACATAGTTCAAATAGAGAAATGTTTTCCATTGTTTTCTTGATGTCTTTTATGATGTCATACCCCACGCCCTGTTCTTTGGTAGTCTCTGTTTTATTTTCCAAAGTTTCCACATGTTTATTAATTGGTGTCATTATTGACTTGTTACCTACTCATATTTTCTCTTTTATGTTTGCTGGATTATGCTTAGGTGTTGTTTGAGTTGTATTGATAATTTTCTTCACGTTTTCTCTAAAATTATTTAATTTAGGCAGTGACAGAATTTAATCCATTACTGGGGCTCTACTTGTTGTCGTGACATTAACTAATGACACTTGACGTAGGTTCCTCTTCACTAAGCCCCAAAGTAGGTCCCCAATCCCATAAAATGATTTTGGTTTCCCCGTTTGTTAGTTCTGTATAATTAGTTTGGGTTTTCTCTTCTTCAGGATATGCTAGATGGGTATCTAACAATTTATTCATGACCAGAGTCAGTGAATTAATCCATTGTGGAAAGCTCTTTTCATAATGAGGTTCTTGGTGAAAGGTATAGAAATTATCCATGCCTTCCTCGTTAAAATTTAAAATAGTAGAACTATTCACAGGTGGTTGGGGTTTTCCACTCTCTTCCCTCTTTTTTTGATAAGGGTTGAATGGCTTTCTATAATAACTAGTTTCCTTATACTTTTCCATGTCTACTAATTTATTTGGCAACTTCTGCACCATTTTTACCACATTTTCTAGCTCATTAAAATGTTCTTCTTTGTGCTTAGTCAACAGCAAAGGTATTTTTCTGGTGGTATGTTTCAATTCAGGTTTTGGTGTATGATTTTCTATACTATCCAAATACACCTCTACTTTCTTGGCCTCTTCATAGTGTTCTATCAATGTAATTTTCCTAGACCTTTTCACAAACATTGTTATTGGTGGATCAAGTGTTGTAGTATAATATTCTATTAGAGACTCTTCAGTAGGTCTTGTTGTAGCACTAAACTTATTTAGTTTGGTGGTGAAACTTTGATTAAATTCTTGGACCTTTTCTTTCTTTTCCAATCTCATAGATAGTAATTCTTTCATGAGATTGGCTACAATTTTATGGTTTTGAAATTTACCTAAGAATACCTTTTCAAAACTATCCCAATTATTATGGAATTATCTTGCATATCAAAATACCATGAAGATGATTTCAGTTCAAAACTATATTGAAAAAATCTGCAAACCACATCTTCACGGTCAACATTTAAGAGATTCAAATCCAGATAAAAATTTTGTAAGTGATATTCAGCAGAAACACCTTTCCTAGGATCAAATTTCGTTAAAACCTTTTCTGGGTTCTTAGGCAAATCATGCAAGGGAGCATCCAAGTTGAGTGGTGTTCTCTCTCTCCATGCAGGTTAGTTAACAAAAACCATAATTATAGGTGGAGATGGTGGTGGAGACTGACTAAAAAACTGAAACTGCAGGGGATTCTGGATCTAATTGAACTAGGGGCTGAACAATTTCATGGAATATTCCATGAAATTATCATATTATGGGAATATGTTGTTTAATTATTTATGTTATAAAAAAAATAACATAATAATCATTTATAAATTAATGACTAGCTAAAATTAATGTAATTTTTTTCAAAATATCATTGTTTATTCACTACTACATATGGCTCAATTTTCCAACGAAAGTTTGCCATGAAAAAGTTAAAAACGTTGTTTTCATGGAAAAATAGTTTAATTTTTTGGGAAAAAATGAAAATGCCCCTGACATTCATCACTATAGCGATGTTCTTGAACTTTCGTTGGAATTGCGATGAAAGTTGAAGAACATCTCTATAGCGACGAAATATTAAGAATGTCACTATAGAGACGAAGTATCAATTTTATAGGTTGCAATCATTGTTAAGGACTAAGGATTAAAGATATATGTTAAGGATTAAGGATTAAAGTTATATGTTATAGGTGTTAGGGGTTATGAATTCATGGTGATAAGGGTTAGGGTTTACATGGATTTAATGATATATTATAGGTTAATATGGGTTGGTGGTAAGTGGATATAGGGGATAAAAGTGATATGGCTTAGGTATTAGTTGTTCCATAAAGGGTTATGAGGGATAATGGTTATTATTGTTAGTCTTAGGTGCTCAAATTAATAAGGTTTAAGGATAAAGGTTACGGGGGATAATGGTTAGGGTTATAAGAGTTAGGTGTTGTGAAAAATCATCTTCAAGGATTAGAGTTATAAATTTATATGTATTAGTGCAAATATCTTATATTAATTAAGAATGTTGTCTTATAGGAGTGAAATTGTTATATGGGATAGCAATTGGAGGATGTAAACCTAGAGTTAGAATAAGGGGTTTATTAAATTGCTAGATTCTAGATGTTTTAAATCTTAGAATTTATATGACTTAGACAGTTTAATAGTTAGTGGTTACATTAGGGGTTGTAGGTGATATCTGTTATCACAATCATAGATTAGGGGTTATAGAGTTTCTATTAGTGGTACATTGGTTATGGGTCATAATGGTTATTAATGTGGGTGATTAAAGGGGTAAACAAGTTGTGACAAATAGGGGTTAGATATTATTTGTGTTGAGAGTCATATGTGTTAAGGGTTTAAAGGTTTATTAGATATAGGGGGTTAATTATTAGAGTTAGAATATCTATGTTGGAGTTTATAATGGCTACATGCCAAGAGTTATAATATTTAAGGGTTATGAGCGAGTAATACAATTTTGAGGTTATACATATTAAGGCTTATACTAAGTGGGTTATATTATAGGTTAATATCGGTGTTAGGGATATATAGGGGTTATATGAATTAGATATTATGGGTCACATGGGCTCACAACCCTCAGCAATCACTTCTAGTTATAAGATAAAATCCCTCTCCTATAAGATCAATACCCATTAAAACCTCTGCATCGACTCCTTTGTATGGGGGAATTCCCACACTTGCACATATTTATATCCTATCAACTAAGCATTAGAGGCAAAACTTGTTACATTAGGAAGAAAATCCCCCCTCATATTAGGATTTAGAAGAAAGACCCTTGAAACTAATACATTTTTATGGGGATTACAGACATTAATGATAAAAACAATTTGTATAATTTTTATTTATTTTTTTCTTATTAATTCTAACTATTATGAGAATAACAATTTAGATAAAATTTGTCTTTATAATGTATTAGAACATTATATCTCTATTTTTAGAACATTATAAAATTTTGTTTGGTTTGACATCTTAAATGACCATTGACCAGAAATGTTGGGTCATAGACCTTAAATTGTAACTCTCAATTTTGTCACATATAGTAGTCCCATAGATAATTATCATAGCCAAAAGTACTTAATCTTCAAGAAAAATAAACCTTGAAAATAATTTTAAATCAACAAACCTTGTGGCCCAACTATGTGCCTATGTGTATGGTGAGGTTGATTCCTTGATGATGCAATGCAGTATGCACTAATGTGTTATATCACACTATATTAAACTTAATATTATTATGACCATGAAAAAGGAATTTTAGGTGCTTAAATTTGTCTTTCTTACACAATGGTGTGTTTTTGTTTACACCACTTTCAGTATACTTTCTGTTTGTATCGTCACTATTATCATCATCCTCATCCTCATAATCACTATTTTTTTATCATCATCATATTCATCGTCGTTATCATCGTGATCATCATCATGATCATCATGATCATTATTATCATCGATATCATCATCAACAACATCATTATAATCATCGTCATCATCATCCTGATCATCATCATCATCATCATCATCATCCTCATCTCCATCATCATCATCCTCATCTCTATCATCCTCATCCTCATCCTCATCACCATCCTCATCATCCTCATTGCCATCATCCTTATCCTCATCCTCATCATCACTATTATTATCATCATCATAGTCATCATCGTCATAATCATCATGATCATGATCATCATCATCATCATTATTATCATCAATATCATCATCAAAATCATCATTATCCTCATCATCATCATCATCGTCATCATCGTCATCATCATCATCATCGCCATCATCATGATCATGATCATCACCATCATCATGAGCATCATCATCATCATCCTCGTCGCCATCATCATCATCGTCATCAACATCATCCTCATCCTTTTTTTCGTCATCATCATCCTCATCGCCATCATCATCATCATCCTCATCCTCATCCTCATCATCATCATCATCATTAGCATCATCATCATCATCCTCATCTCCATCATCCTCAACCTTGTTACAATCGTCATCATCCTCATCATCATTGTTATTATCATCATCATCATTGTCATCATCATCAGCGTCATCATCATCATTATCATAAATATCATCATCAGCATAACCATTAGCATCATCGTCCCCGTCATCATCATCATCATCATTATCATAAATATCATCATCAGCATAACCATTAGCATCATCGTCCCTGTCATCATCATCATCATTGCCATCATCATCATCATCATCATCATCATCAACCTCATCCTCATCATGATCACCACCATCATCATCGACATCATCTTCACCATCATCATCATTATCATCATCATCATCATCATCACCATCATCATCGTCATCATCATCATCATTGACATCATCCTCATCATCATCATTGCCATCATCATCATCATTGACATCATAATTGTCATCCTCCTCCTCCTCCTCCTCCTCCTCATCATCATAATTTCCATCATCATCACCATCATCCTCCTAATCATCATCATCTTCATCATCATCATCATTAGCATCATCATCATCACCACCACCATCATCATCATCATCATCATCATCATCATTGACATCATCATCGTTGTCATCATCATCATCAACATCATCATCATCATCATCGTATCATCGTCATCCTCATCGTCATTGACCTGTGATCTATTGATGTATTTGTAACTTCGGAATGTATTCACCTATGTATCTTATGTCTTGTACCTCGATATTTATTTCGGGATCTATCTGTAATGTAATTGAGTCATGATGTTATGCCCCGATGTTTTGATCAGGAGGACATATAATGTAAACAAGTCATGTCAAGTCATTGTGGGTAACCCTCCTATTGTCTAAAGGTTAAATTCCCCGCAGTTCTGGGGCAATAGGGTTATTAGACTCACCTAGTGAAGTCAGCCATAGTAGGGTTTTAGTCATGTCAGGAATCAGTATAAATAGAGAGGTGACCTTTCTATTTAACACACACTCACTCACACTTAGTTGTAGCACATAACTAAGGAAGAAGAAGACACTGGGGCTAGGAAGAAATAGGTTACTGCTATCAGGAGATCATCTTACTGTTTTGGGCTTTTCTATTTGGTGCTAATTCTATCTCTAAGGAAGTTGTAGGGTTTTCTCCATTTATGGTTTCCCCGAGGAAAAACACTGTGTTCATTGTCTCTTGTGTTTGATTGTTGTGCTTGTTATTCTCTCAGTTAAAAGATCCTAATAATGCTAGCTTAATGCTAAAAATCTAACATGTTATCAGAGCTAACCTGAGAAGAAGACACTGTGTAGTTGCAGGAATGTTGGGACGCGCACCTTAACAATCACTAGTTTTGGTAACTCCACGGATTTTATGGAAGCTTGTAAGCGGAGTTGCAACTCAAAATAGTCTTAGGGGTGTCGGGGTTGAGTCAAAGCCCTCTTTTTTGTAATTGTCCACAAATTTCGGGTATAAGCCCATGATTTTGTAATAGTGCACTTGTATAAATAGACACTCATGTAAAGATGCCAAGGGTATCTAATGAAATGAGGATCATCTGATGCGAAGAAGATAGATCTAATTTTGGGGTTTTAAGATCTAGTCCCATCTGTGTGCGTGGACGACCTCTGCAGCTGTGTTCGCAGAGGGTTTTGTAAGGAAAGGAACTGTAGCTGAGTGCACAGCTTAGAGATTGTAAGAAAGGAACTACAGCTAAGTGCACAGTTAGACTTGAAGGGAGGATCTGCTGCTGAGTGTGCAGATCAAAACTGTTGTTTTGTAAGAAGTGGAATAAAAGTGCAGTTTTGTGGATGTAGCCCCTACACTGGGGGTGAACCAC
This sequence comes from Pseudotsuga menziesii, assembly GCA_001517045.1. Classification (NCBI taxonomy): domain Eukaryota; kingdom Viridiplantae; phylum Streptophyta; class Pinopsida; order Pinales; family Pinaceae; genus Pseudotsuga; species Pseudotsuga menziesii. The sequence goes on from LPNX010410201.1 coordinate 120,643, forward strand.
ATTATATCTTGTGTTGTGGTTCTTTTGTGTTGTTTTTGTTATGGTTTTATTTTATGTATTGATAAGTAGATAATTGATAAAGTAAGATAACTGTTAATATTAACTTCGCTGTGAATTCCCAGTTAAGGGTTAAGCAAGAAATGCCTTTTATCTAACTGCGAAGCTAATTAAGTGAATGTCGAAGCTCTGTTTGGTATAAATATTTGTAGTTAAGGCTAAAGGTACAATAATATCCCTCTTCTGCTTGTAGAAACCTAGTTCTGCGGCACCCCATAGCTGTTTCGGGTGAGACTGCAACCTGTTCGCAGGTTGTTGCCGAAAGGGCCAACACTGTGGGTTTGTTTGTTGGTGTGAAGTTAATGGTATAAACCCGGGTCTGCCCTATAGCCCAACAAATTGGTTCCATTGCCGATTGAACTTAGTATCTACTCAAGAGGGATCTACGTCGTACCTGGAGGGCTATGTTTTGGATGCCCTCAGTAAAAGAAATCGGTGATTGGATTGAAGAGACCTATTTGAAATTTGCTAAACAAGAAAACAAGGATCCTCGTCGTAGCTCGGACGAATTCTTGCAAAGGTACGTTTTTTCAGATGTTCATGAAATTTTCTTTGGTAGTATCCACATAGAGTTGCACGAGTGGTTATCCAAGTTGACAGAGAGAAGGACGAACTTCCAAGAAGATCAGTTTCCTGACTGGACCCCAGCAAGAATTAATATATTGAAAATAGTGAATAACGAGATATCGCGAGCTGTTGATTTCTGGACAACACGAACCCTTGAAGCATTTGTGACAGAATTTGCCATTGACATAAGTACCTCTTTTAGCGAAGCTGAAAGGTAGTTCTTCAAAGGACCAAGGTGTAAGTACCTAAATTAATTTAGTCTGCAAATGAAAATGCTCTTAGCTGAGAAGGGCATATTGCTTATAGAATCAGATTGCTAGATTTATTTTTACTAACCTATGTTTGGAAGCGAAAGTAACTTTGACGAGCAAAGTGGTTTACTGCGAAGTGGTAAAAGATACAAGAGAAACCTATACCCTAGGTCAGAATATTGAGTATACGCCAGAAGACCCTAAATCTGAAGAAACCCCTTTTGTTAGGAACCCTCCTACAACCCCGCAGTGAAGATCTGCTACCCCTGAGAACCCGTCGCAGTCTGGTAGTAACCCTAGTTCGAGTATTCTGGTCACAGGTTAGTCTACCCCAGTAAGTTCTCCCCCTCTCTAGTCCACTATGGCTCATATGACTGATGATATCAAGCTCCCAGTGTTTAAAGGAACTGGATCAGAGGATCCAGAATAGTTTTGGTTTTTATGCGAAGCTATGTGGATAGCTAAGAACATTTTGGATCAAGATGTAAGAAGAGCGCAGCTGGTCACTTCTTTTAGAGATCGAGCCTTGAATTGGTTTATGAAGTTTTCCAGTACTCAGAACCATGTCTTGGCTAATATTAAAGAAGCAATGATCAAAGAGATTAAGAAACCTAAATCAGAATCACAGTGTATAATTGAATTGAAAGAGATTTAGCAGAGACAAGGTGAATCAGTTTGGGATTTTGATCAGAGGTTCAAAGTTCTGCTAGATCAAGTTAGTTTCACGTTTCACTATTGGACCAGCGCAGCATAAAGAATGGTTCATTGTAGCCTTATTACCTCATATCAGAATGCCACTCATGCAACAGAAGGTTGCTGATCAGCAAAAGGCCTTGGAGATTTCCATGAAACTAGAGACAGCTCCTGTCGAAGATAATTCTGGCATAGCCCAAATACAAGCGCAGTTAGTGGAAATGGCTTTGGATCTACGTGACATGAAAAAAGGGAAATATATTCGTGAAGAAGTGTGGTGTAGATGAAGTAGGATAGAAGGTAATGACAAGGAACAATGCCCTGCGCTAATAAATTACCTGAATACTGGTGCACCGAACCCATTTAACCCTAATGTTCTATATTGTGAGATTTGTAGAACAACTAGCCAACATCGACCTAAAGAATTCTATCTGCTACAAAGATATGTGCAAGTCCCTAAGAATCCCTATTGCAAGTTCTGTAAGTCAGCGGGACACAACAAAGAGGAATGTCGTAGCTTTGACCTTATACGAGAGCGAACATATGATGCTTATAGGGTACAAAACAATGCACAAGGAAATGATGGATATGGGTACCGTGGTAATACATCAGGTCGAGGTGCTTTTGGAGGTCGTGGTCATGGTGGTATGCCTGGAAGAGGTCGAGGCCAGGTTGTATGCTATAACTATAATCAGGCAGGACATCTAGCTAGAGACTGTCGGAACCCCACTACGACATGCCGATATTGCAGAGTAGTAGATCATGTCATTGAGAAATGCTCGTAGCTGATAGCCAAGATACAAGAAGGAAATAGTGCTCCTCCTCATAATATTCAGATAATTACTGTGGAGCAAAGACCTGTCCCAACCATTAACGTTGTTACAAGGAGTGGAGCTATGACACAAGTACAACATAAGGAGAAACAACCTCACGAGGCTTGGGTTCGTAAGAATCCAGAGAAAGTGCCAACCTTCGATGTGGATAGAGAAAAATAAACATTTATGGAAGAAAAAAAAGACTTTTTTGATCCGAGCACAGCAGTAGCACCTGCGCAGCAGCATCAACAACAGTCGTAGTCTCAAGAAGCTTCAATAGAGAAAGTAAGTACACTGTTGACATTTTTACAGAGTTGTATGAAGCTCTTACGAAATCAGAATGCTTTAAATGAGTTACAGAAAGTTATTGCTTCTTGTGAACCTCAGTGAAGCTCTGGTAAAACTGTCAATAGAGTTAGAAAAACTGGAAGAGAAATGAGATTGCATGCTCATATAGGAGAGTATGACATGACTGATATCATATTAGACCTGGGATCATAATTCAATGTCTTAACTAAGAAGACATGGGAACAAATGGGAAAACCTACCCTTGAATGGTCCCCTATATAGTTTAGATTAGCCAATCAACAGAAGATTGTGCCCCTAGGAAGATTCTCTAGTGTCCTAGTAGACACTGATGGAGTCAGTAACTTAGTAGATTTTGAAGTCATTGAGATAATTGATGATAGCAACTCGTATCCAGCCTTGCTAGGAATTGAATGGGCAATAGATAATTATGCAATAATCAATCTTAAGAAAATACAGATGACTTTTGAAGCAAAAGGATTAAGAGTCATAGTCCCCTTGGACCCTTCTCAAGGAGAAAGGTACACAGAGCCAGTCAGAGATGAGGATCAGGATGTTTTGGATCATATCTACAACATCACAGCTAAAGAGGAAGATTATGTTAACCCTACTATTGAAGGTATAATGGATTGGAAGTGTGATAGTTCTTGCATGACTGATTCAGATGAAGGCCTAGAGAATTGGCAGCATAGACTTTATGAGCTACATGGACATCGGTGTGCAAGAATTACCAAGTCTCTCAGATGGCTTGTCTCATAGACAAGAGTCTTACCTAATTTTGATGGCTTGACAGACCCCGAAGAGTTTATTTTGCAATTTTTAGAGCAGGTACCAGATTCATAAAAAATGGAAACTCTAGATTCAGTATTTACAGCCACAGCTGCTAGATGGTGGAATGGTCATAAGAAGCATATTTAGAGTTGGGAAGCTTGTCAAAAGCTTCTTCACCTCAGTTTCGTGGATCAACCTCAAGAGGTGCGAAGCAGATTTAATGGTTAGACTAGCCCTCAAGAACATTTGGAACAGTGTTATAAAGCATGGAAGCATGTCCCTCGTGAAGAATGGGTACATTGGTTCATGCACACCCTGGAACCTATCGCGAGGAATTGGTATGTAGAGGTGGAGCTTCGCCATGGTACTATAAGTTGGGATAGTCTTGTTGATAGTTTTGTGCTGGCATTTTCTATTAATGAGGTTTTTCCTGCTTTAGATGCCGCTGTTAGGCTGATCCACACTAAGGTGTTTGATGGTAAATAAATAGTCGAGTACCAACCTGATTGGAAAGAATAAGAAGCCAATGCAGTAGAATGCTATAACTTCGCAATTGACAAGGATGATGACCCACGCAACATAAACATTATTGATTCAAAAGGACACTACGAAGTACATGGACCAGCAGTTGAAGCACCAGAAGTGACTCAGCCCTTGAAGACGAGGAAAGTAAACATTGGGTCAGAAGAAATGCCTAAGTATGCTACTATTGGGGATTATTGGGATGAAGAAACGGTAAGCAAAGTGACCCAACTTCTCCATGAGTATCAGGACCTATTCGTGATGAAGTTCTCATAAATGAAAGGTATCCTTGGTGATATAGGAGTGATGAAAATCCCATTGAAACCTGATGTGAAGCCTATGAAGCAGCGCCCTTACAGGCTGAACCCTAAGTATAAAGAAAAAGTCAGGATGGAGCTCGATAAGACGTTTGCAGCAGGAATCATTGAGGCTGTGGAAGACATTCTGTCGCAGGCCGAAGCTCAAATCTCTGTCGAAGCCGGTGTCAGGAAGTGTCGAATATTCTTATTATGGCGCAGTTAAAGTTACTAGTGGTGCCAAAGAAGGACAGGTGTGTCGGAGCTAAAAACCTGATCGTTAAAAAACATCCGAATTGGTGGTGTCGGTACATTAACTACATTAATTGCCTGTAATAATGAGATCATGAGAAATCTAGCACCGTTTGGACAAGATATTTGTCAAATTTGGTGTCTTCAATGCACAGTTATGGTAGATTTGGTCGATGGACTCTATAAGAAGACACCTAGCCCTACGGAAATCGCATTACGCATTTCCTTGGGTCTTCTAATTGAGTCCATGTCAGCTGATCGCAAACTTCAGGAACTATTGAGAGAATTTGAACAGACGGTTTTGCTGAACCTTATGAGCAACCCACCAACCTCTGCACCCCACAAAGAAAATCCCCCAGCACCGACTCAGCCAATGCAGACACAATCTACCAGGAAGAAGTTTAAACCAGAAGTTCGCTCTAAGAGGAATGAAGATAGACACAAGCAATTAGGGAAAATACTGGAGGATCCCGAGATGAACCCTTCTGGCTCAGTAGAGGTTCCACTTGCAGGTTTTGAAGACTTCGGTGAGGCGGAGAATGTTGCATCACACCAGCCCCCTTATCTTCCACCTGTTTGACCAGGAGTTCAACAACCTCGACGAACAAAGAAGTTCACATTACACACCCCTTCACTGCCGCCGGGTGTGCAGTTGGTCAGGACAATGATAAGGAAAGTAGATCGGCTTAGGTACATCGACCATGATACAAATGATCGTGGGAAATTTCCATAGTTCGCACCTGGGACATATTTGCACTCTATCCACTACCCGGAGACTGGAGCGACATTATTAGAAGTGAAATAGTGGGCTGCTGGGTTAGACAAAGCAGGCTTGTTGAAAATGCTGAACGTCCCCCACTCGGTCGCAGCACGTCAGTTATCGTTGTAGTCAAGAAATTATTGGCGTTGGTACATGATGGGCATCTATGGATTGGTGATGAAAGAATCCCTATTAATGGAGAGTTGGTTAATAGGATCACAGTTTTGCCATAGGAAGGGCCTGATCCTGGGACCAAATTTGTTGGGAAGCATGAAGACATGAAGCTGGTGCAGCATATGAAGGAACGCTTCGGGCTGACGAAAGGAAAGCGAGGATATCAAACCTCGACACTCCAGCACCAAAACATTCGCTTCGCAGCTGAGCTCTTAGCCTGTAAAATAATGAGGAAGTGCAGGCCAAATGAAGTTCCTGCACCAATTATCAGTATTGCTGCAAACTATGTCGAAGGCTACAGTTACACTTGGGCAGCGTACATTGCTAAGGAATTCCTTGAAGATGTCTGCGACATGCAGGAGAAAGATAGACCCTTTCACTATTCATGGTTGTTAGTGCTTATTGCACTGGTAGGATGGAAAAAACCTATCGAGGCACAATTTGTCGATGTGCCTCCGCATATGCCTGGCGTAGCAAGGTACGCATCCCTGTGGGTGTCGCAGGATAAAAGCTTCCAGCAAATGACGAACTACGTGTTCACCTCTTACTCGATGAGTATCTCATATGAGATTCTGAAGACGCCACAGCTCAGTAATGAGCTATTCTCTCAGTATGATGGAGTGGCCAACTTCAGGGCTGACATGCATCATGTCTTTACTCAGGCACATGTAGATAACAAGCACAAATGGTCGAAGTTGCCATATGTGGTGAACACGGAAGACATCCTCACAATAGTCAAACAGTGGTCGGCTGAATGGTTGAAAGACACAGGGAAAAAACCTAACATTCCAATTCCTCCAGTCACCAATGTGGGCGCAGGCCCTAGTCACACATAGCAGAATGACCCACTCGAAGAAAGCGAAGAACAGAGTGAATCGCAGTAGAGTGAAGGAGACCAGGGTGGAGATGACAGAGATGAAGATGAAGAAGAATATTCAGTCAAAATCGTCTTAGATCATACTCGACTAGATAAGCACAAGTCGCCAGAGGTAGAGGAAGTGACCAAACCTCAGTCCAAAAAGAAAATGAACGCGTCAAAAGGCACAAATATTGTCGAAGAGCCCACCATGATGATGGAAGAGCTTGACCAGGCTCTGACAAAGTCTACAGAAGTACTAACTAGAAAATGGTCACAATTCGTAGCTACACATCTTGATGCCCTCACCGGCGTAGCACAACAAATTTCAGAGCTAAAGGAGTTAACAGAGAAATCCACGACTGGCGCTACACCAAGCGGTGTCCCAGTAAGCGTGCGGCCAGACACAAGGTAGTGGCCAGCCAGAGATAACAGAGGGCAAGTGTTAAGTGCAGCCCTCATAATAACTGACACAGCGTCTCACTCGGAGATGAGCATGACAGTCGGGATAGATTACACTAAGTTGTCTATGACAGAGTTGCATCTCTGTCAAGTAGCAATCATGAAGGAGATCCAAGCAAGAGACCACTACTCTCAAATGAAGTTGGAAAATACCATGAAGCAGAATGTGAGCCTCGCAATGTAGTTTGAAGAAGCGGATCAGAGGAAGAGGGAAGCAGAACGTAAGTAGGATACACTGGTACGAGTGTTGGATGAAGCATTTTGGAATCTTCCTGACTTCGACATACAGGCTAAGGAAGAACTGGAGCAAAGAATTGCTAAGCTGAAAGACTATGCACAATAGTCTTGCAGCGAGATTGAAAAGCTAAAAGCAGAACATGAGGCTCATATCGTGGAGCTCCAAATTCGCATCACCCCAGAGAGTCCACCAGAGGTTAGGGAGCAGCATCGTAGAGATATTCAGGCCTCAGCAACGAAGATCACCGATCTTGTGAGCAGCGCAACAACGATGCTAGAAGAAAGCGTTGACACTTGGATGAAGCTGTAGGAAAACTTAGAAGTAGAAAAGCTACAAGAAACCATCAAGCAGCGACAGGCAGAGCTGGATGCAGTGAAAGCAGAAATTAAGACTCCGCCTCTTATGCAGAAGATGCTCAAGGTGAAGCAAAGCAATGAACTCCAGCAGGAAATTGAGTCGTACAAGACAAAATAAACACTGTTGGAAAGTTCTATGCAGCCCCTTGTTGTCGAGGCCTTGGAGTTTAGCACTGTTGCGGACAACCAACTCAAAGTTTTGAAGGAATATGATGCATTTGCATAGGAAAAGGCCAGCGAAGCATCAGCAGCAGCATTACAAGAATTGGTGGAGAAGGAGCAAGCAGCCGATAATATCATGCATGGCCTCAGCAAATAGTTCACTATCTTTGCCAACAAGATTCTTCCACCAGGAAAGCAGCAGAGTGTCTTGGGACGGAACACTGGTGAGTCTTAGGGGCCTGTTGGGACACACACCTTAATGGTCACTAGTTTTGGTAACTCCCCGGTTTTTATGGAAGCTTGTAAGTGAAGTTGCAACTCAAAATAGTCTTAGGGGTGTCGGGGTTGAGTCAAAGCCCTCTTTTTTGTAATTGTCCACAAATTTCGGGTATAAGCCCATGATTTTGTAATAGTGCACTTGTATAAATATGCACTCATGTAAAGATGTTGAGGGTATCTAATGAAATGAGGATCATCTGATGCAAAGAAGATAGATCTAATTTTGGTGTTTTAAGGTCTAGTCCCAGCTTTGTGCATGGACGACCTCTACAGCTGTGTGCGTAGAGGGTTTTGTAAGGAAAGGAACTGCAGCTCAGTGCGCAACTTAGAGATTGTAAGAAAGGAACTGCAGCTAAGTGCACAGTTAGACTTGAAGGGAGGATCTACTGCTGAGTGCACAGATTAGAACTGTTGTTTTGTAAGAAGTGGAATAAAAGCGCAGTTTTGTGGACGTAGCCCCTACACTGGGGGTGAACCATGTTATATCTTATGTTGTGGTTATTTTGTGTTGTTTTTGTTATGGTTTTATTTTATGTATTGATAAGTAGATAATTGATAAAGTAAGATAACTGTTAATATTAAATTCACTGTGAATTCCCAGTTAAGGGTTAAGCAAGAAACATCCTTTATCTAACTGCGAAGCTAATTATGTGAATGTCAAAGCTCTGTTTAGTATAAATATTTGTATTTAAGGATAAAGGTACAGTAATATCCCTCTTCTGCTTGTAGAAACCTGGTTCTGCGGCACCCCATAGTTGTTTCGGGTGAGACTGCAACCTGTTCGCAGGTTGTTGCCAAAAGGGCCAACATTGTGGGTCTGTTTGTTGGTGCGAAGTTAATGGTATAAACCTGGGTCTACCCTACAGCCCAACATGGAACTAGGGCCTCCTACTTTTTGGATATTCCTCCACATATTTTCAGCAAAAGAATTTTGTATTAACTCTCCTCCTTAGGGTGCATCTTTCTATCGAAGCAGAATCTAATTTTGAGGTTTTTCAGTTTTGGACCCGACATTGCTGCCGAAAATTAGGGCTTTTCACAAAAGAGGAATTTTTCAGTGAGCCCAAGCCTAGATTGATCTCCTCCGCAAAATCAAAGTTAGGGATCAATTTCAAAGCATTTGGTTGGATAAAAATCCGGAAAATCAAAACCCTAATATGCTCCTAAACCAGGACTGTAGGATTTCAGCTCCAAATCCAGATCCGACATCTTGACCTGGTAAGATCTAAATATTTTGTATTTCCATTTTAGGTTCTCATTTAAGATGTCTCATCATACCAAGCTTGATGAAAAGCTTGAGGGAGCTAATAACTTCTGAGCCTAGAAGTATAAGATCTCCTTAGTTCTGGAAGAGAATGAGTTGGACTCCTACATCAATGAGGAGGTTCCAGTTCCAAAGGGAGATGAGGCTAAGGCCTTACATAAGACAAAGTTGGTTATGGAAAAGGGGATAATTGTTGATCCTATCAAGGATCACCTTATACCATAGGTGTCCTCCCTCAAGACACCTAAAGCTATGTTTGATGCCCTAACCAAATTGTTTGAAGGAAAGAACATAAATCAAAAGATGACCTTGAGGAACCAATTGAAGAATGTGAAGATCCAGAATGCAGAAACCATCCAGTCTTACTTCACAAGGGTTTCTCAAATTAAGGAATAATTGGAAGCAATAGATGAAGAAGTGGAGAATGCAAAGATTGTGATGAACACCTTGAATGGTCTCCCTAGGACATGGGACTCCTTCATTCAAGGCATCTATGCCAAGAATAAGTTAGTCAATTTCAGTAGACCGTGGGAAGAATGTTCTCAAGAAGAAGCTCGGATAGCAGCTCGAGAAGAGAATATGGGAAGTGAATATCAAGCTCTCATAGTACAATCCAAGAAACCCATTTCTAGCCATCACAGAAGTAAGTACTCTAATCAAAGGAATAACTTTAGAAATCCTAGAGATAAGTCTAAGTTTATTTGCTATACATGTGATGAGAGAGGAAACTTTGCTAGAGATTGTCCTAAGAACAAAAGTAGCTCTCACAAGAATAAGGGAAATAAGAGAAGACATCATGCTCATGCTGCAGAGGATGATGAACCTTCATCAAAGAGAACCAGATATGAAAGTGAAGATTCTTCAAGCGAGGAAGAATATGTTTTGATTTCTGCTATCACAGGAAACATTACTCATGGAAAAAATGATTGGCTTATAGACAGTGGGGCTTCCAAACACATGAATGGATTCAAGGAATCCTTTGTGAAACTTTTAGAACATGAATCACCTCACAAGGTGAAACTAGGAGATGACTACTAGTATCAAATAAAAGGTAGTGGGGAATCCTCCTATAAGCTAGACTCTGGAAAGTCTATGACAATGAAGGAAGTATTGTTTGTACCAGGACTCAAGAATAAAGACTATTGATGATGCAATAGTGATTGGGGAACAAGAAGGAGGTTTGGACAAATTGAAGGGCCATACAGAACTATCCTTGGTCCATGACACAATAGAGCCAAATGAACTTTGGCATAGAAGGCTTGCACATGTGCATTACAGAGCACTACCTATTGCAAGCAAAGCTATTGAAGGTATTCTAGAAATATAAGCAAAACATGATGGGGTCTGTCGAGGATGTGCAAAAGGAAAGAACACAGAGAAGACATTTCCAAGTAGTGAGAGCAAAGCAAAATGAATGTTGGAAAGCATCCACTCCGATGTATGCTGTCCAATGTCATCAAGTTCACTAAGCGGGTATGTATACTATGTTTCTTTCATTGAATATTTTTCTAAGAATACATGGATCTACTTCATCAAGAACAAATATGAAGTATTCAACAAATTCAAGGAATTCAAAGCCTTGATTGAGAATCACACTGAAAAGAAGATTAATACCTTTCGATTAGATAATGGCAGATAATTCACATAAAATGAATTAAAAGAGTTATGCAAAGACTCAGGGATTAATAGGGAGTTGTCCACTCCTTATAATCCACAAGAGAATGGGATTGTAGAACGGAAAAATAGAACTATCATCGAAGCCAGAAGAGCTATGCTTCATGATCAAGATATGCCTATGCATCTTTGGGCAGAAGTTGCCAGAACAATGGTGTATGTACATAATAGTAATCCACATAGAGTACTCGAGAACAAGACTCCTGAAGAAGTATTCTCTAGTAAGAAACCAAAAGTCAGCCATCTCAAAATTTTTGGCTGTCCTGTGTACATACATATTCCAAAAGAGAAGAGAACAAAATTAGATCCTTCAAAAAAGAAGGATATATTTGTGGGATACTTTGAAAGCTCGAATGCTTACATAATCTATTTCCCAGGATACAAGAATATTGACATTAGCAGGGATGTGACATTTGATGAAGACACAACTTACAAAAAATCTAAAAAGAAACCTGCTGAAGAACCTGAAGAAGCAGAAGCACCCAGAATTCATGATACAACCATGAACCAAGAAACTCAAGGAGAAGATCGAGAATTTGAAGAACCCAAAAGACCTGTAGATACACCTTTGGATAAGAATCCTCATAAGAGGAAAACTTCTTGGGTATGCAAAATTATCCAAGGTGCAGAAAGATATAGGGCTCCAGAAGAGAATCACAGAGAAAGAAAGAGGACTAGATCTTGCTCCGGGTATGTAGCATTACTATGTGATTTCATCGATAAAAAAACCTTCCAATTATGAAGAAGCGGAAGAACGGAAAGAATGGAAGTATGCTATGATATAAGAGTATCAATTGATCATGAAGAATGATGTTTGGGATGTTGTCCCAATATCAGAAGGGAAGTCAGTTGTGACTTCCAAATGGATCTACAAGATCAAGCATGCTGTAGATGGTAGCATTGAAAAATATAAGGAAAGATTTGTGGCTCATGGTTTCTCCTAGAAATAAGGAATAGATTAAGAAGAAACCTTTGTACCCATAGTCAGATACACTTCCATCAGATCAGTACTTCCCTTGGCTGCAGTAATGAAATGGAAGATACACCAAATGGATGTCAATACTGCTTTCTTGAATGGTGTAGTGGAAGAGGAAGTGTATGTAGAACAACCACTCAGTTTTGAGACACATGACAGAGAGTATCATGTGTGCAGATTGAAGAAATCCCTGTACAGTTTGAAACAGGCACCCAGGACATGGTACAGTAGAATTGATGGTTTCCTATCCAGTTTGGGCTTTACCAAGACTAAAGCAGATTCCAACCTTTACTATAAGGTTGAAGATAGAAACCCACTGATACTCTTGCTATATGTGGATGATCTGTTTGTAACAGGTATGGATGGGTTGATTGCTGATACAAAGAGGAAACTTGCTGCCAAGTTTGAAATGAAGGACTTGGGTATGATGCATTATTTCTTAGGCATGGAGGTGTGGCAGAATGTAGATGGAATCTTCCTTGGACAAGGGAAGGATGCAGTAGAGATCCTGAAGAGGTTTGGGATGATGGATTGCAAGGCTACGGCCACACCTATGGCATCGAACCTGAAGCTATTGAGTGATGCTTCATCAGATTCAGTTGATGCTATTATGTATCATCAGATGATTGGGTCCTTGATGTACCTAATGAACATGATACCAGACATTTTCTTTTCTATGAAGACCTTGAGCCAGTTCCTAACAGATCCGAGACATGTTCACTTGATTGCTGCAAAGCATATTCTGAGGTACCTGAAGGGTACAATTTATTATGGGCTCAAGTATGATTCGAATCATAAGACTATCCTGGAGGGTTATGTTGATTCAGATTGGGTAGGCAGTTCCATTGATAGGAAGAGCACTTTAGGGTGTTGCTTCAGTATGGGATCAGGTGTGATCTCTTGGTTTAGCAGGAAGCAATCCCATGTGGCACTAAGTACGGCTGAAGTAGAGTATGTCACAGCTTGTCTAGCTAGTTATGAGGTAATATGGCTAAGGAAGCTACTATCTGGCTTATTTGATCTCTAGTTGGATGCTACTTGTATATATTACGACAACCAGAGTTGTGTGAAGTTGTTGGAGAAACTGGTGTTCCATGACAAGTCAAAGCATATCGATATCAAGTATCACTATATCAGGGATATGGTGCAGAGGGGAGTAGTGAAGCTCCAGTATGTTGAGACAGACAATCAGATAGTTGATGTGTTGATGAAGCCATTGGCTAGGGTGAAGTTTGAGTACTTCACGAAGAATCTTGGTGTTCTCTAGATTGAGGTTCCCTCCAAAGGGAAGTGATGAGTCCGTGAGCCATTCTGATATGGGAGAGGATTAAGTTCCTTCCATGGTCAGATGTAAGGGTTGAACCATTCCATCATGGTGAGAGGATTTAGGTTCCTTCCATGTTAGATATGAGTGTCAAGCCATTCTGATATGACTATAGGATTGGTTCCTACATGATCAGATATAAGGGCTATTACCATTCTTGGAATGGAGGTTCCTGGTCAGTTACCAGGAAAACTTAGTCTAGGACTGAGAGCAATTCTGATGTGATAGAGGGATGTGTTCCCACTTGATCAGATGTAAGGGCTAAGCCATTCTGTCATGGTTAAAGGATTAGGTTGCTCCCATGTCAGATGTGAGTGTTGGTCATTCTGATGAGTAGGTCAGATGTAAGGGAAACTTCCATTCTCTATGAGAATCAAGGCACTTGGTCAATTACTAGGAATCCTCAGTCTGGGACTGAGAGCCCTTTCAATGTGATGTGTTTACACATGGTTGAATGTAAGTGCAGAGCCTTTGTGATAGGATGAGGTCAGATATAAGTGCTGAGCCATTTTGGCATGATGTGTTTACACATGGTCAGATGTGAGTGTTGTGCCTTTTTGACAAGATGGGGTCAGATGTAAGTGTAGACCCATTCTGATGTGATGTTCTTGCACATGATTGGATATAAGTGTTGATCCATTCTGGCACAATGTGTTTACACATGGTAATATGTGAGTGCTGGGCCTTTTTGACAAGATGAGGTCATATGTGAGTGCTGGGCATGCCTTTCTGACAAGATGAGGTCAAATGTAAGAGCTGGGAGGGCCATTCTGACTTAAGTGTTAGATATAAGCACTTGTGAAGACCTACATGAAGGGTAGGCCTACATGACTGATTTTGTAGAACCTCCTGTGATGAGAAGAATCGAGATAGCACAATTTTGAGATAGCATGTGATGATGATCCAGACTTGATGATGATTCAGATCAAGTGATGATCCATATGTGATGATGATCCAGACTTGATGGTAATCCAGATGTGATGATGATCCAGACTTGATGGTAATCTGGATGTGATGATGACCCAGATGTGATGATGATCTAGAAGTGATGATCTAGTAGTCGTGATGATGCAGATTCCATGATGAAGAAGACTTGAAGAAGAAGATGACTTGAAGACAAGGAAGACAAAGAAGACCAAGAAGACGAAGAAGACGAAGAAGATGAAGAAGACTTGAAGACAAAGAAGACTTGAATACTAAAAAGACTTGAAGATGAATATAACAAGATGACCCAGTTGATACAGAGAAGAAGACCAGTGCTGAAAATTGTGTCGAAAGAATACCTTCCTAGTTAAGAGGGAGTGTTGATGTATTTGTAACTTCGGAATGTATTCACCTATGTATCTTATGTCTTGTACCTCGATGTTTATTCCGAGATGTGTCTATAATGTAATTGAGTCATGATGTCATGCCCCGATGTTCTGATTGGGAGGATCTATAATGTAAACAAATCATGTCAATTCATTATGGGTAACCATCCTATTGTCTAAGGGTTAAATTTCCTACAGTTCCAGGGCACTAGGGTTATTAGACTCACCTAGTGAAGTCAACCCTAGTAGGGCTTTAGTCATGTCCAAAATTAGTATAAATATAGAGGTGGCCTCTCTATATAACACACACTCACTCACACTCAGTTGTAATGAATAGCTGAGGAATAAGAAGACACTGGGGCTAGGAAGAAAGAGGTTACTGCTGTCGGGAGATCATCTTACTATTTTGGGATTTTCTATTTGGTGCTGATTCTATCTCTGAGGAAGTTGTGGGGTTTTCTCCATTTATGGTTTCCCTAAGGAAAAACAATGTGGTCATTGTCTCTTGTGTTTGATTGTTGTGCTTGTTATTCTCTCAGTTAAAAGATCCTAATAATGCTAGCTTAATGTTAAAAATATAACATGATCATCATCACCATCATCCTCAATAGCATAATCATCATCACTATCATTATCATCATCATCATCATTGGCATCATCATCACCATCATCATCATTAGCATCATCATAATCATCGCCATCATCATCATCATCATCATCATCATCATCATCATTGACATCATCATCCTCATCATCCTTATCATCCTCATCCTCATCCTCATCATCATCATAATCATCGTGTCCATCATCATCAAAATAATCCTCATGATCATGATCATCATCATTAGAATTATCATCATCATCACCATCGACATCATCATCACCATCACCATCATCATCATCATCATCATCATCATCATCATCATCATTGACATCATCATCCTCATCATCCTTATCATCCTCATCCTCATCCTCATCATCATCATAATCATCGTGTCCATCATCATCAAAATAATCCTCATGATCATGATAATCATCATTAGAATTATCATCATCATCACCATCGACATCATCATCACCATCACCATCGACATCATCATCACCATCACCATCATCACTATTATGGAGAGAAATTCCTATGGCTTGGGGTACCACAACAGACAGCTTGACTCCAAAAATCAATCCTTTCCTATATGCAGGAGAAACCAACTATCTAACACTAAAGGATCTCGATTTGTACCTTATTCTGGACGATTGATGTATATGCCCGTTGAGCTTTCCAACTCCAGCTTGTATTGATAAATTGCTATCTCAACACTCAACAAACAAGACAACCATGTTATATATAATAGTGTTAGACCTACTCTAGGATATATAATCAATAACATATAAGAATTTAAAAGAATCCATGTATCAAATACTCATTTAAATACACATTATTGGATAGGAAAAGATATTTCTATTGATATAAAATAGAGATTACAATAGCGACAACCTTTGTCGACACGTCTGCGAATCGAAGAAACCGAGTCCCCCACTTGGGCCTCCACCACTTCAATCCTCCATCTCTCAATAGCAAGCTCGAAAGCAAAAGGCAAGCTTGGGAAGAACAAAAAGTGCTCCAAGGGACAAAGGGATGCAGACTCAAGTATAAGCTCTAGCAACAATGGACTATAGTTTTCTTGCTCTTCAATTCCTCTCTTTCAATGTATCCAAAGGGTTCCTTATATAGCTCTTCAATGGGGTAATGGAAGGTCGAATCCGAGCGATCTCAAGGCATATGAAAGGCCAAGAGATAAGTGATTTGGATCCACATTGAGGAAAACTCCAAAATCATTTGGCCCTTTGCACACATCCCGATGTATGCAGTTTTAAGGGTCAAACCTTCGTATATACATGAGAAAGGGATTAAAAGTTGCGTATGGCAATTATTGCATGTTTTTGGGGATGATCTTGGAAACATCAAAGGTACAAAAATGGTCCATGGGGTCTAAGGAGTCTGGACAGGGATAGGGAAGGCCATAAAAGTGTGATTGACCATGTGTGGTAAAACCAGCTGTAATAGATGCCCCCAAATGTACGAGGTCAGAGGGGTCATACGATGGCCGAAATACATTATAAGTCCATCCCAGAAGTGGAGTGATAAAGAACCCAGTGGAAGAACCAACCATAAAATCAGTACAATACAATGATCAAACTCAGCACATAACTACAAGTAGAGGTAGTAGTCCCGGATACATAAGAGTACAATGGCCATGAATAGGAATGATACAAAATATGACATGTGTGGTCATTTCCATGTACAATATAAATAGCTCAGAATCTCCATGATGGAGATATACAAAGGATCATGATCTCCATGAAGGTTGAAGATATATAGTGGATCAAGATCTCCATAATGGCTGAAAATATCTGACATATACTAGAATCAAGTCACGAGAGCTGAAATCTCATGAACACTGGCATGATCAAGGAGGTAGCATATATGAGATGAAACCAACTTGGAAGGTCTTCTACACAAACTGCTATGAGTACATGTCCTACTATGTGAATAGAGGTGTCGAGGTCAAACATAGTAGTCCATCATTTGATTACCGATCATTGATGTATACCATTAACAAACACAAGATCACCCACCAATAATGAAAATGGGAATCAAGGTACTAGAGTGCAAACTAACAAGTGTGAATAAATGTGTTGAGGTACAACACTTGAGAGAATCCATTGATCAGGGGACATTGATGTATTCCCAAAAAACTGTCGATGGCGAGAGAACCTGCCATTGATGACTACAAGTCTCAAGGCACTCAAACATGACTCTAGATTCCTATCCCAGAATAAATGATCTAAAGTTGATGGGATGAAATCCACTAGAAGGAGGGCATTAAGGCATCCCCCATCATTAAACACAAGTTACTTAGCAAATCTGTATAATGTGGAAGGACTCGATCATAATGTGCATGAACCAGTAATTGTACCGAGAATGGATGACATGCAAAGTCAAGATAACTGAGGAATGGCTGACTCAGGTTTCAACTTCCTTCGAACAAGAGAATAAAGGTGAATGGTGAGTGAATGTAGGAAACACAGACTCGATATACAAAATTGGGACATCTCTGTGACACACGAGGCATCGACAGAGGCTCCATAGGGACTAGAAGCTTAACCAGTCGGTGGAGATAAACTTAGAGAAATGAGTACAACTCCTAAAGACAAACTATTAACCCAACCAATGAATGTGATATATAATGCTCTGTTCGAAGGTGACACAACTCGACTACTACCAAAGATAACATCTTTTCTTGTCCGAATTTTTGGTTTTATTTTTATTTTTTTGGACTTTTTCAAATATTTTGAAAAGCTTGAAAAGAATAAACTTGCTTTATAGTTATAGACTGGGAGGATATGAGTGCCAAGGGACAAATAAACTAGTTCCAAGTAGTGGAACATACCTATGCTCAATGCAAGGACATATGTGTAGGATAGCGACACTCAGGGGAAAGTCCCCTCTTGATAAAAATCGAGAATCAAGCTGCAAAGGATATATAAAATGGCTCTGCATGGCTAGAGATGAGACAAGCTCAGGCTATATGGCTGATACTCAAAGTTAGGGAAGCTAGCATAAGGCTCAATGAGGTAGGTAAAGCTCATGAAAATGAAATTGCAACTTGACATAAGGGAGTCTTGGGGAAACAAGGCAGCAAAATATTAAGAGGAGTATGAGGCTCTTGTAAAATTTCATGGAGATACTATACAACGAACTCCCACACCCTAAAGGACAAAGTGTCGGCATGGGAACCAAATGAAAACAAGGAGATATCTAGGGCACCCATGTAAGGCCAAACTCTACCATTCCCATCATGTCACTTCTAAAATAGCAAGAAGGCTCCATGACAGGATAGAATGGGTTCATATCTAAGGTTATAATGAAATGGTCATAAGGTCATGCAAAATGAAAATGGAGGTGAAATCTAACTTATATGCCAGTTTAAACATCATACCTGAAATCGACATGAATGGGTCAAAACAATGGTCGAACCGGCACTCAAAACAGTCTCCTACATCATCATATTAGTAAAAAATAGTCCAAAACTATCGAAAGGGGGTGAAAATTTTCAAAAATTTGAAAAATTTGTATAAATAGTAAGAAATTCAAAACATTATATAACATTTGAAATTTTTACCCAATTGAGCTCAGAACTTCAAATGTGAATTCTGGAAGTTTCAGCTGGCAGAATCCGACACCATTTTTTCGAGGTAACTTCCCATGCCCTGCTCTTTCATTTGCATGTAAATTTTTAAAATTTCCATGGTCAAAATTGATTTCTAGGCCAATCTAAGATATGCGTCTCGGCCCACGTGAAAATTGAGGTTTTTTCCATGTATATTGCTGGCTATATGCGGAAAAATGGCTCAAAGTCACGTACATACGTGGCTGTTTTGCAAACACTAGCGTATGCGGTCACGTTTAAGTTTTTCTAAGACATGTAATGACCAAAACTTAAATTAAATGTGCAGGATGGTTCTAGAATGGAGGGAACGAGAGCACGGGGATGTAGAAGGAGTAGGACAGGGAGATCTAATGGCTCAAGAAGATCTTTGTGCATGCGAGCTCTACAAGTTTTTGTGCCTTGGGGGCTTAAGGGACAAACCAAGACTATTGGGATCCTAACTTAGAGTCTTTCTAGATTGATGGGATGTCCCTCGCTATAGAGGTGGAGGACATATACTTCATTACAAGATTGTCTCGATGGGGGGGAGTGGTGCCCAGAGGTTGCCTCACCATAGATGAGTATATTGCTATATACTGTTATCTAGACATGGAAAAGGTTGGGAACCAGATCCCAACAAACTCCATACAGGAACTGGTCCTGAAGGCTATACTGCTGACACTCAGCAGGATAGCAGGGCTAGCCTCACTACAAAAGGCCTCACGGCCCTTGATATTCTATGCAGTGGAGTGCACGAGACCCATAGTTTACGATTGGAGTACTGCACTGTTGAGTAACATGAAGCAACAGCTCAACGAATCCAAGATGGGAAGGGTGTGAAACTTCAGTTTCAGCAGTCTACTGAGCACATTCTTCTTTGAGCGTGTTCTGGGAATCAGCCCTAGAGTTGGTGTTCCTCTTCATGGGATTCGAGATCCAGCCCAATGACGTTGGGAAGATTCAATGTGGAGAATGGGTGGAGGTAGGGTGTCCAACCCCTATCCAGCTGACTTCTTTCCATGGTGGCGGCGGCAGATAGTTGCCATCGATGATTACCCCTATGCGAGGATAGATTTTCGGGGAATTTGACATGCCTCTACCACCAGGATCATCATATGTTGACATTGGTAATGAATCCTAGCCCTCTTTTTAATTTTTTTGAATTATTAATTTTTTTGTGTTTTTTGATATATAGGCTCAAAAGATATGTTTTTGCATGACAGCACATTATGACATCCTGTCATATGTATGCAGATGTAGGACCATGGCGACCTGATGGTTTCCCTTGTCATAGATGGAGGGGACGAGGACATGACATCATGGGTGTGGATGTGGAGTGAAAGCTCCAAAGCATCCACACAAAATTTGTGCGACTGACACATAGGGTACCCATGGCGTAGGTAGAGGACCTGCCGGAGGCGATGCAGCGTCAGGTGGTGGGTGTAACACAAGAATGGGTGCAGTTGTTTCAATGGCTAGCTAGATCCATGGTGACTTTCCATGATCAGAACCCCCCTCCTCATCCCCGGGCTTAGATACCCGGGAGTGATACATTTTTGTGCTACTGTGTATTTATATTTTGGTGGCTCGGAAGCCCCATTTTTGTATTATGGCACTTATGCATTATCACATTTTGGATGTTTTATGAAATTTTTTTATGATGATGGATTTATTTATTTACATGTGTAAAAATGTATGTTTGTGATGAGCTTATTGTCTATGAAACAAATGCCAATCTAACACATAGTTAGCATATGAGTCAGCAACTTGATTATAAATTCTTGGAACATGTATGTATGTTATGTTTTCAAATTGTCGTTCTAACAATCTCACATGTAAGAATATTCTTAATAATGTTGGATCCCTAATATGATACAAGCCATTAAGCTGTGACACTACTAACTGTGAATCAAGATGTACCTCAAGAGAGAGAATACCATGTTAAATGACATCTCGTAGAAGCTCGATAATGACACTCTATTCAGCAACATTGTTTGAAGAGGGCCATAAACATATGCCTCCTAAATACAATACTTGACTCGTAGGAGTATAAATCACCCAAGCAGTAGAGGATGAGTGTTGAGTGTGGTGGCTAGCACCATCAGTGAATCTTATGTAAATGAAAGACTCCATCGACATCTGTCATAAGAAATGAAAGATAATCAACAAACCCGATCACCATAAGAAAGACCTAACTATGCAAAATACTGTACAATAATATACAATAGTCAACCTTGGCTGAGAATCATGCATAGTACTTTTTAATATAGTGCCCATTTCTAGGCTCCGCCAAGGCCGTGCCCTCATAATCTACTAGCTCATATGCACCCTTCTCTAACACATGTTTGAAAACATAAGGACCATGCCACATGGGATTAAACTTTCCTGCCCTCAAGGGTTCTTTAGCTTGATCCCACAAAAGGACCAAATATCCTTTACTAAACCTCCTCAGATGGACAGATTTATCATACTGGACCTTAACATGATGCTTATTCACTTCTAGAGCCACCAAGGCATCTCGGTGCTGCTCATCAAGCTGCTTTAAGTGGACCAAACATTCCTCCAATGGGGAAGTGTCTGGTAAGAGCTCTATGGCTAGCTTCAATGAAGGGATTTCGCATTCAACCGGAAAGACAAACTCCACTCCATGTACAAGATGATATGGAGAAAAACCGGTGGCAGTCTTAAGCGCAGTCCTATAATCCCACAAAGTAGGATATAACATGATATGCTAATTGGTCTTGCTTTGTGTGATGGTTCATTGGAGAATGGACTTAAGTCATTTGTTCACTACTTCAACCTGTCCATTCTCCTAAGGGTAATAAGAAGATGAATGGTCCTGCTTATACCCTAACTTCAAGGCCAACTCTTCCATCATCCAATTCTGAAAGTGCCTACCATGGTCAGTGACAAGCTCCTTCAAAATACTAAACCAGGTAATGATCTGGTTGAATACGAAATGTGCAGCTGTCTCACTGTTGGATTTAATCGTGGGCATAGCCTCAGCCCATTTTGTGAAATATTCAACAGCCACGATAATATGATGATGCCCCCCAGCTAAAGCTGGGTTGCAATCCATGAAGTCCATCCCCCACTTAGTGAAGGGACCAGCAGTGATAATCAGATGTAACGGGGCAGGATGCGAGCGCATATTGTGTGCAAACACCTGGCAAGGGTGGCACTTCTTAACTACATTGACACAATATTTAAATATCAACAGCCAGAAATAACCCACTCTCAAAATTTGTTGGGCTGTAGAAATCCCAGATAAATGACCACCACATGCCCCTCTGTGGTAATCATTTAGCATAAGCTCAGCCTCCTCATGAGTTAAACAATGATGTAAAATGGAATCTACCCCATGGCGGTACAATGTGTTATCCACTATAAGGTAGTTATTGGATACGTGATGTAACCATCGTCATTCATCTCGTGAAAGGTGAGTAGGGACTTTCAATGTTTGTAAATATATGATGATATCCCCATACCATGGATCCAAAGTTGAGATCAGGAAAATGTGCTCATCAACAAACATATCTTCACAAACATCCTCCTCCTCCTCGCTTTGGAAATCAGATATAAGCTCTGCAAAAATCAACGATTTTTTTTATTTTTCTGAAACAAAATCGAGATCAAATTCTTCCAAGATGGCAATCCACTTATTATACTTTCCCCCTATCATCCTTCTAGTGAGTACGAACTGAAATGGATTGACATGGGCTACCACCAAGGTTTGGCGGAGGAGAATATAATGTCTCAATTTTTGAACCACATGAACGGTAGCTAAGGCAAGTTTCTCCACATGGGAATAACAGATCTCCACATCTATAAAGTTTTGGATCAAATAATATATGACATGCTCCTAGAGCTCCTCATCCTCTCGAACCAAAATCATACTAATCGTCTCCATGGATGCGACCACATAAAGTACAAATTCACGGCTATAGTCGAGTGGACTAATCACTGGTTTCGATGCTAAGGCTCACTTAAGTGGATCAAAGGACTCCTGAGCTCACTCATCCCAGCAAAAGGTAGTGTCCTTCTTCAAAAGATGCATAAAGCCTCTAGTCAAATTGGCAAAGTTGACAACGAATCTCCACAAGAAATTTTCCATGCCTTGCAAACATTGAAGATGCCTAATGTTTCTAAGGGGAGACAATTGAAGTATTGCCTCAACCTTTAAGGGATCGAATCTTATACCTCCTTGGAGACAATGAATCCTAACAAGCAACCAGACTTCACGCAAAAGATGCACTTATGAGGATTTAACCTAACGTGGTAGTGGAGGCATATTTCGAACACTAATCTCAAATGGTAGGAATGATGCATTCTCATATGAGAATGAACAGCAAGTTCATCCAAAAAGACTTCAATAATCGATTTGAGATCATGGAAGATCAAGGTCATAGCTCGCTGAAATGTGGCTCCGGCATTTTTAAGGCCGAAAGGCATCTTTCGATATGCAAATGTACCCTAACGACAAATAAATGTAGTCTTATGTTGGTCCTCAGGTTTGATCTGTATCTGATTGTATATAGAAAGCTGTCCATAAAGTAAAATACCTCGCTTCCCGCACACTTATCGAAAATTTGATCAATAAATGGTGTGGGAAAATTATCCTTATGACAAGCCCGATTTAAGTCATGGAAATCAATGCATATAGGAATCGCTCCCTACTTCTTATCAATCGGAATGAGATTTAAAACCCACTCTGTCAAGGGAACGGGATAGATAAAACTAGAATTTAATAGCTTTTCTATCTTAGCCTTAATCATGGGTGCTTTTCTAGGATTCACCACACGCAAGCGTTGTCGAATAGGCTTATCATTGGGATAAGTTTCAATTTCATGTTCAACAATGTGAGGGTTGATACTTGGCATTTCCTCGTATGACCAAGAAAATACGTCATGAAACTCTTTTAACAGCTCAGTATACTCTTGAATCTCAGCATGGGAACATTCTTCCCCAATATAGACATTCTCAATCTTGCTAGGATCGTGAGAGATATTGATAGGAATGGTAGGAGATATATTTGCCATGTTTCCATCATCCATCAAACCAAGAGAGCTTAATGGAAAAACGGGACTACCAATTCTCTCACTAAGAATCTCCCTAAAGTGTTCACACTCCAAACGGTCAAGCTCGGGAGGAAAATAAGATCTATTATGCAACTCTTGCCAAGGTGGCTCAACTCTAGACATGGTGTCAATAATAGCTTCATCTCATGGAAAAACACTATCAAGGAAGTCATGTGCATGAGAAGACTCAATTGCCCATGCAGAAAACACATATGGGTCCTCCTCCTCTGTCCGTGAAGAGGAAGGACTAGGCTCTGCAACACATTCAAGATTTTCTTGATATGCTATCATTGCTGCAGGCAATGGCACGTCTGTTCTGATAGGCTTACACGAAGGATTCAGTGTAGGAAGAATCCAAGGATCTTCCATATGGGTAGTGTGAAAAGACACCGATCTCAAGGAAGACGAAGCCCCCCTGGAACTAGACCCGATCATAAGAGCAGGTGCAGGACAACTAAAGCTTCCCATAAGGGATGGATACATGCCCACACCCACACTCCCAGTTGTCGGCTGAGAGTGCTCGACAATCGGGATAGAAGCTCCCAAAGATGCGGTAACACACAGATTCTTGAATGACATTTGATCAATCGTAACAATATTCCCATTAAATGGAAAGCATAAAACTTGAAATAGAGAAGAATCTACGGCTTGCATACTATACATCTGATTCCCACCCAGTAACAGATTATAGTCGAGGGGCGCATCAACCACCTTGACCTCTGTCACGATGGTCTTCCCTCCCAAACAAAACTTAAAAGAAGGAATAATTCCATGCGTCCGAAATGATCTACCATCAAAAGCATTCAACATGGTAGTGGATTTATACAACTCGGGGGAAGCCAAACCCTTCCAACATGCCAAAGAAATCACAAAAGCAACAGCACCTTCGTCAATCACAATGCATTTGACGTTCATGTTAAGACATTCTAGATGAATCAAGAGAGACACATAGTAAGGAAAGTGAGGCTGTAGTCCCGCGGTTTCAAATTTGATGATGGAGGAAGAGTTATCATTGTTAACACCAAGAGTAGAAAGAAAATCATTCCTTTGCGAAGGACAACTCTAAATTACTTCGAGTGTAGACATCGCACAAGGAGTGTCGCCCAAATCCTCAACAACTGAATAATTCTAGGTGGTGCGGGCATTAGGATTGTGCCTCGAATGCTTAAGGACCCCCTTAGGAATGCGAGGTACAACTTTAGGTTTATCCATAGGGTTTTCAATATGCAAAGGACTCCCGGGTGGAGCAGGTTCCTTTCCAAGGTCAGGTTGTGACGAACCATAGTCCTTTGCATGAGTCACAACCTTAGTATCATACACCATATTGATGTAAGCATGACCACTACTAGCTTTCGGTGGATCTTGATCTCCACCACACTGATCATGGGTCCTCCAGTTCATGTTTTTATTATGGGGTAAAGAGTTGGTCAGCACAGCTGGGCCCTGTTCTATGAACCTCGAGGCTTCTTCTATATGAGTGAACAAGTGAGTGAGGTGGTCATCCTTACATAATTTTTAAGGGAACTTAACCTTATGTTTATACTACTTGTCCCCCCCAGCATTGCGGGCATTCTTGTCATTAGAATTTAAATTTTCATTTCTATACCCACCCTTATGATTGTTTTTACCCTTTTTCTTATTCCTTCTGGGTTGCTAGTTACCCTTCTGGTCCGACGATTGTAACGAAAGCACACTCACCATTTGGGTGGGTTGAGATGAAGCCATGGCTTGTCCCAAATAATATTGGTTGACAGACAATTGACTCACTTGTTTCATAACTGAATCCACAGGTTTGGTACTCATACAACCAACAATGCCATCGGCATGTGGTCCAGGTGTTGTACAGGAATAAACACCTTCTAACCGAAGGTTTGGGGTTACCAACATACTCAATAAACTTGCAGACAATTGAATATAGAGTGAAATAAAGGAAATAGGAGGATGGGAAAGACTCACCCGATATTCGATGGTTGATCCTAGCTTGTCCTCTTCCGCTCTGCTTCTCCTCCAAAGTCTTCAGGGATGCTTCTCCTTCACCTGTCAAGAGTCAATATTCCAGATACAAGATGATTCATATATATATAACCAGGTTAGATAAATCATAAACAGAATGTTGAAACATAAACATTTATCAAACCACAATACATGAGATACATTCAAGACACATATGGAAAAAGGATTCTCTTTATTAGCAATAATGAAAGAGTTCAGATTACAACCCAACGCCTGAGACAAGGACTCCTCTGCAGCCAAAGGATTTTGAATTCCATTGATCCAAATACTTCTATATAAACTCCACCAGCATAAATTTGATCTCCACGTTTATGTATCTAACACCCTCCCCAAGGCCTGTATTTATAGTTGGTGAAATAAGGCAGTTTTGAAGGTTGAGGAGGTTGAGACAGTTAAGGAGATTAAGGTAAATGGCTTAACTAATCTCAAGTAATCGTGTGTTTTCATTTTAAATGTCAAAGATAGGCATCCGCGGGTATCGATACTGACAACTCATGTATGACCCACGAGTTTCTATAAGAGCAACCCACGCATACATATATACGCGACATGCAACAACCGAGACTCGCGTATGACGCGTGAGTTGCATATTTAGAGAGTCACGTATATGACTTGACATAGCTAAAGGGTGAAAATAAGCAGCTGGATGGAAGACAAATGTAAGTCATAATAATCCCATCTATAGTGTTTTGGGCAACCCTCAATCCATAGATGTCCTTTTGTGTGCCAACATGAGGGATGTCGGCACTCGGACGGAGAGGTGCCATTCAGGTAGATAATAGATGCCCCCTAATGTGTGAGGTCAGAGGGAAATGATGACCGAAATACATTATAAATATTATCTTTGGAGAACTTAGAAATCCAATGGAGCAGAGAGAGTACCTAAAACAAATACATAGTAATGTCACATACAAAGTTACATCTGAGGATGCTATGTTCAATTTACTGGAACACTAGCTCCTGTACAATATTTGAGTACATCATATGATACAGGTATAAAACCACATATATTACAAAGGTGGATCAAATCCACATATACAATAATGATGAGTATTCAAAGATCTGGAAGCTGTGTAGATGAATAGAACATAATCTTGTGCAACTTAGTCCATAGGTGAGGAACTAAGGTCTTCATAAAGGATCCCAAAGAACCAGTACAATCCAAGCCATGTGAATAAGGGTAAGCTGAAGTCGAGCATGGAAAGGATTCAACAGTTTGTCAATCAATAGGTGATAATCAACAACTGAAGCAAAGGAATTCACCAATGATGAAAGTTAATCCTGAGGTACCATCATCAAAACTCTAGGTCTTCGTCATCAGGAAGTACTGAAATGGAACCATGCTATGATAAGGAAGGCAATAGATCCTCCAACAAATCACAAGAGTGACTAGGAACCGGGAAAAAGAAGGGAGAGACATAATAGATAACATATATAACAATGATGGGATTAGGATATAGATCAGACATTGGGAAGAGTCCTTGAACAATGAGCACAACATAGAGATGACCCAAGGCAGTGTATAACCTATAGATAGAACAACTAAACTTATCTGTCATGTAGGAGACATGATCAGATTCCCCAGGTATAATGGACAAGAGGAGGAGTAAGAAACTCAAAGTAATAGTTGAACAAAAGTGTACACTGAAACATGGATATCGGAAAACAAAGAGTGCTATGTTCAAGAATGACATGCTGCCATTACTGAAAACAAGAGAAAATTTCTTCCTTACCTTCCCTGTTAAATTTTAACGAGTCTAAGAAAGTTAACTCGGTTCCCTCTTCATTTTTTGACAAGATTGAAGAGATGGGAAAATAATGCTTGATAGCATCACTGATTTGTGGATTTAATGAGCCCGAGCTAGTACATGCTCAGTTGGTGTTTTCACATTTAGAGAGTCTGGAAACTCCAAAGAAGACTCCAGGGGGGTCCTTTTTCGTCCAATTTAGTCTCCTGAGGCTGAAAAAGTATAAAACAAACCACAGAAGAACTCTCTTAACTTCTAAAGAAGAAAAGGTGAACCTTTTTCGTACTTAGTCAGGGAGGTCCGAAAAAGGTTAAATTGTACCACCTACCCAACGCTCCTTCCAAAACAACATAAAATAGCTTGAGTTTTACAAGTGTGAAGGAAAGCAAGATCACTCGGAAAGATCCATTTGGTTACGAGAAATGGGGCTTACAACAATAAACTCGTTGCTTTGTTCTTAAGTGTTTAACAAGCATGACAAAGACACAAAGTACACTCAGAATCTTTTTCATGTTTGGGTCTAGAGCACGAAAAAGAGAAAACTAAGCTCAAACGGGTGTTCCTTTTCCCTAAATTTAGTCCCTCAGGTCCAGAAAAGTGATAAACCTACACTTGAGAATACTCTTCTCAATTCAAAAAAGAAAAGAGAGTGATCCTTTCTCATATTATTCCGCATGGTCCAAGAAAGAGATAACCTACCACCAATGCGAATGCCCGCTCACATGTTCTTAACGAGCTTGAACGGACGAGTTAACTCGCCAGTCAAGTCTATTTTGAAAGAGTTAGACCCGGGCCTAAAGAAACTCCATAAGGGTGGGGAGTCCTATAAAGGGATAGCTTGTAAAAAGAGATTAAAAAAGAAGTTCTATTTGGTGTGAAAAATAGCTAAAAGGATACCCCTGAACCCGAAACAGTAGCGGCATGAGTACCAAAGGATGACATAGGAATATAAGAAGGATACTCATGAAAAAGGGTCGTAGCCACGGAAGAACAATGGTAAAAACAAGGGACTAATGGCTTAGAATACCATAGTCTGTGGCAAAATGTTGAATGCTAAGGTTAATGTGGATTGAATAAAGATGCCAAAATGCATTAGAAATGACAAAACCACCCTATTGGAGCAACAACATTTTGTAAAGGTGAAAAACCTGTTCCAAGGCACACGAAAGTATGGTATTAGTTGATTGAAATTTTAAACTATATAAAAAGACCCACTTTAAGAAATATAATTTCTATGAATAGTGGAAAAATCAAAACAAACTCACCATTTGAACTTTTGAGCCATAAAAAGCAAATTTTACCTTTGACCTTTGTTTGATCATTGTGGACAATTGGACCGACGAAATCGAAATCCGCCAGTTGCAGGTAAGCCTACACCCTGAGCTCTTCATTTTGATCCAAGAAATTGTTAAGTTTGAGTCCAAATTCCATATTAAAAATCATCCTAAACTGTAGCACAATGCATACGTGGGTTGCTGACATGGAAACTCGTGGATACACGTTATATACGTGGGTTTCCTAATTAGACAATCGTGTATAGTACACGACATGTCTAAATAGACAGTCACATATACTACGTGGATGAAAAAAGGTTAAATATAATCAAAATTTTTAAAATTTTGATATGGAAATACTGAATCAAATTACTTGTATTTGCTAGGTAAAATATGGTCTTGGAATGGACGGAAAGGGAGCACGAAATAATGGACCAAGTGGCGCTCCAAAGTGCACCCACTATACAGGCATTGCAGACCAGCGGGCTACTAAAATTCTTTTGTACATCACCCATGTGGGTCAATGTCCGCATACTTGAGTTCATGGTAAATTATTGGGATCATGACTTGGGGATGTTCAACCTACAAGGTGAAACCTTAGAGCTTACCACTGAAGACATATATTTCATTACTGGGTTATCACGACGGGGAGCACCGGTGAACTTGGAGGGCACTGGTAGGGGTGGTGACCCCTTAAGTGTCCAAAACTATGTAGATGTGTTATGTACACTGGGTACTCAAAAAAGAGGAACCATCGTTCCAATTGCAGATATCCGAGATTTTACACTCCAAGTATTAGCTAGCACAATTGTGATAATATCAAGATCCTCATCGTTACATTTGGCCACAAGGAACCAAATGAGGCTGGCAGTTGATTTTTTTAGAGGTGCTCTCTATGATTGGTGTTCGGGATTTGCCTCCATCATGAGGAGGCAGCTACATGACTGCAAGAGGGGAAGGCGAAAAAACTTTGGCTATGTAAGCATATTAGTGGCCTTCTTCTTCTTCGAGAGTGCCAGCATTGATCCCTGCCATACCGCTACCGATCAGATCTCCACGTCAGCCGAGGCTAAGCATGTGGGGAGACATCTTCCTCCACCAAGGAGGAGGAGACATAGTACACAGCGTATATGATGATGACTTTTATACCTGGTGGGAATGACATTTGTCGGCATTGGAGTAGTTTCCATACGCCGGGATGGACTTCCGAGGTGACCCGACCTTGTCCTCCCTCCAGGAGGAGCATGGGGAGAGCTAGGTAAGTAATTTTTTAATTTTTTATCATTTTCAAATTTTTATGAATTTTAGAATGATAGATATATACATATGTATGAGTCTTAATCATATTCATGTGTCAAAATGAAGATATTGGACCAGTCCACCCTGAAGGGCACCCTTGCATGTTTGTTCATCTTGTCATGGGTGAGGATCTAGGGTTGATCAGGGTACTAGAGGGGAAACTGGCCAGGCTGGCCCAATGGGTACCTACCATGTGGATAGAGCATATCCCTATAGCCATGCAGGAGTCTGTAGTTGGGGTTCCACCAGTTTGGCTATGTCTTTTCAGACAAGTAGTTAGAGTAGTGCTCATATACATAGATGCGGTGGAGGCTGCCGAAGCCGAGGAGGATGAGGAAGCCAGAGTGCAGAGGGATCATGGGGACCAAGGAGGTCCTATTGACCAGGGTGGTCCAGCTTAGTTCTAGGACACTTTGATGGACTATGATCCAAATTTGTGTACATTTTGTATATGAAGAGATCTAAGGATCAGACTTGACCTATCTATGGATAGATATTTTACATATATATATATATATATATATTGATGTTTGTTATCAGTTTATTTACAAATGTTTTTCATATGTTTGTTGTATATCATTATAAAATGTGTGTGAGATGCCAATCCAAAAATGTAATTAGCATATGCATCAGTCAATGAATTTTGGTTTCGTGGAATATGATTGAAAGTAATAACCACAAAATGTCTTTCCAATAAACGAATTTGCATGAACTGACATAATAAGATAGGATTTCATACCTGATAAGCTCGATTGAGCTAGGAAACCACCAACTGAGAGTCCAAACAGACTTCAAGCTGGGTAATGCCACATGACAAAGCATCCCATAGGAGCTCAATTATAGGCCTATACTCAGCAACATTATTAGAAGAGGGACCTAGACAAGTGCCTCCCGCGGAAACAAGCTGTCTTGAGGGAGAATAGATAACCCATGCTGCCGAAGCTAGGTTACAAGTATGATAGCTGGCACCTTCAGCAAACCCTATATATCTTTCAGAAGACATCTGCAACAAGTAGCAGATATATAAAAAAACAAAACTGACAAACTAATGTACATAAAAAAATACATACAATAAAAATACAAGAAAAAGTGCTAAGCCTAAGCGTAGTACTTCTTCACATAGAGCCCATTTCTAGGCTCAGGCAGCTTATTCCCATCAAAATAAAATAACTCATATGCACCCTTATTTAATACCTTCAACATGACATAGGGTCCTAACCACATAGCCTTGAATTTTCCTGCCCCCAAAGGTTCTTTATCTTGGTCCCAAAGCAAGACAAGTTCCCCTTCAGAAAAAACCCTTGGTTTGACTGATTTATCATACTGAGATTTAACCCTATTTTTATGAGCCTGATTAGCAGTCAACGCATCTCTACGTTGTTCATCAAGGTGTTCTAAATGTACTAGACGTTCCTCAAGCTCAGTCATATCAGGTAACACATGAATGGCTATCTTTAGAGACGGGATTTCACATTCAATCAGAGTAACTGCTTCCACCCCATGAACGAGTTGGAAAGGGTAGAAACCCATAGCAGTGTTTATGTTGGTTTGGTAAGCCCAAAGAGTAGGATATAACATGATGTGCCAATTAGAGCGGGCTGCATTAATTGTACGTTTAAGGATAGTTTTTAAAGTCTTGTTGACAGCCTCAACCTGACCATTTGCTTGCGGATAGTATGGAGAAGAATGTCCTTGTCTAAATCCAAGCATGGTAGTCAGTTCTGTCATCATGTCATTTTGAAAATGACTACCATGGTCAGTGACAATCACTTTGGGAATGCCAAACCGTGCAATAATCTAATTGAACACAAAGAAATATCTTGTTTCCCCATCGGCTTTGAAAGTAGGCATTGCCTCTTCCCATTTTGTAAAATATTCAACAGCGACAATGATGTGTTTATGCCCCCCAGCCGAGGCTGGGTTGCATGTCATGTAATCAATCCCCCATTTCATCAAGGGGCCTACCGAGATAATGGGAAATAACAGAGCAAGATGTGACCACATTTTCTTGGTGTAAAGCTGACACGGATGATAGCGCTTCATTGCTTCCACACAATCTTTAAAGATTGTGGGCCAGAAATAACCGGCATGCAATATCTTCTGGGCCGTTGCTAACCCAGATAAATGACCCCCACATGCTCCGTTGTGGAAATCATTTAGGACAATCTCTGCTTCCTCATGAGTAAGGCAACGACGCAAAATGGAATCTACCCCTCGTCGCTATAATGTATCTCCTATAATGAGGTAGTTCTTGGCATGAAGGCGTAATTTACATCGTTCCTTTCTAAAGGAAGCTACAGGATACTTCAAAGTCTGGAGATATATAAGAATATCCTCGTACCAAGGATCAGAGGTAGATATCAGGAAGATGTGCTCATCTGGGAATGAGTCATCTTCAACCACTACATCTTCTTCAGTAGGAAATTTTTCTATAAGCTCAGCAAAAACTAAGGACTTCTTAGACTTAGCAGACTAGAAATCCAAGTCAAACTCTTGGAGAATGACTATCCACTTGTTAAATTTTCCCCCAACAATCCATCCGGATAAAACATATTGAAACGGATTCACATCCGCCACTACTGTGGTGGTCCTCAGTAAAATGTAGTGACGTAACCTCTGCACAGCATAAACAGCTTCTAAGGCTAACTTCTCAACGTGGGAGTATCTAAGTTCAAGTCCAACCAAATCATAGCTAATATAACAAACGACATGCTCTACAAGCTTATCGTCCTCCTGGACTAGTACTAGTACCCCAATGGTCGACTCCAATGCAGCCAGATATAATATAAAATCCCTAGAATAATCTGGTGGACGTAATAAAGGTGCCGACAGCAAAGATTTTTTCAATGCCTTGAACGCAAGTTGTGTGGTTTCATCCCATACAAATGGGGTGTCTTGTTTGAGTAGGCGCATGAAACCCTTAGTGATCTTGGCATAATTAATAATAAAACATCGAAGAAAATTAGACTTTCCTTGCAGGCTTTGAAGTTTCCTGAGAGAACGAGGAGGAGGTAGATTTACAATGGCCTCAAATTTCAAAGGATCCACCTGGATGCCTCTATTAGAGACAATGAACCCAAGTAATCTTCCCGACTCGACACAGAATACACACGTGTGGGGATTCAAGCAGATTTTACAATATCTGCATATTTCAAATATCAACCGTAAATGATCTGGATGTTGAATCCTCTTACGAGAATGTGCGGGAAGATCATCAAAGTATGGTTCGACAATGGATTTAATGTCATGAAAAGCAAAGTTCATAGCCTGTTGAAAGGTAGCCCTATCATTTTTCAATACAAAGGGCATTTTCTTGTACACGAAAGTACCCCAATGACAGATGAAAGCAGTTTTATGTTGGTCTTCTGATTTTATTTGAATTTGATTGTATCTGGAGAAACCATCCATAAATGAGAACACTTCACTTCCTGCACAAGCATCTATAATCTGGTCTATAAAGGGTGTGGGATAGTTGTCCTTAGGACAGCCTCTATTGAGATCTCTAAAGTCTGTACAAACGTGGATAGTCCCTTGCTTCTTATCAACAGGAACAGGGTTGGATACCCATTCTGTCAAAGCAATGGGATATATAAAACCAGCCTTCAACATCTTTTCAACTTCTTCCTTCACAGCCGCCGCTTTACGTGGGTTCACAGGTCTTATTTTTTGTCGAATTGGCTTGGAATCGGGATATGTTCGGATTTCATGTTCAACAATCGATGGATCTATACCTCGCATCTCCTCATATGACCAGGCAAAGACATTGTGGAATTCCTTAAAAAGGGTAGTATAGATGGCAATCTCCTCAAGAGAGTAGTTTGCACATATATATATGTTTTCCACAACATCAGGGTTTACAGAGATGTTAATAGGTATAGTGGCAGAAATATTTTCCATATTCCCCTCGGCAAACATTCCTTCCCTAGGCAAGGGATTGACAGGTATATCAACATCTTCTGACAGTCTCACACAAAACTCTTGGTTTTCTATTTTGCTTAGTTCTGGAAGAAAATAGGATCGATGATGAATATCCTCACAAATATTATCACATCCACTCATAGCTTCTAGAATAGCTTCATTGGAAGGTAGAACCATGTCTAAACAATCTATAGAATGCAAATATTTTTCTGCCCATACGAGCAAATAGACTTCTTCCAGATCTTCCGAGACTGTTAGAGGATATGGAATGGGATCAACAGTGGCTTGAGTGATGGCTTGATAAGCTACCTCCACTGCTGATAAGGGCACTTTTAGTTCGTGTGGGGTTGGGAGAACCCAAGGATCAGTCCTATCGAGAACCGTAGCTATGGACTTCCCCACACTAGTAGAACCAATGTAATTAACCAGGGCTGGAAGATCAAATGTGCCCATTAGTGATGTGTACATTCCAGCCTCCAAGCTCTGTGCAATAGGTTTGACCTGATCAACCAATGGAACAATAGACTCGTTAGACTCTAAATGGCCTTTTCAGGTAAAATCAAGTTGATCAATAGTAATCAACTTTCCCTCATGTGGAAAAACCACTACATGAAGAACGGCCGACGCAATAGAGGACATCACATAAGTCCAACTCCTTCCCAGAAGTAGATTGTAGTCCAAAGGAGCATTAATCACTTCTACTTCAATAGACGTTGCTTTTCCTACCAACTTAATTTCAAAAGCCGGCAAGATACCATGCAGATAGAAGGATCTTCCATTAAAAGTAGTAAGCAAAGTGTTTGATGGGACCAGCTCTGGGGATCCAAGAGATTTCCAACAGGTCAAGGACATAACACATGTAGAAGCCCCCTCATCAACAACTGCCCTTCCAATGGTCTTACCACCATGGATGACATCTATTGATAAGGCTACATGGTAAGGTAGGCGAATTTTAACATCAGATAAATGAAATTTCACCATGAGACTCGAAGAGTCCATGCTACCTAAAGCTGCTAAGAGGGCATCTCGCTGAGTGGGACAACTCTATAACACCTCTAAAGCTGACATTGCACACGGGGTTTGAAGCATCCCTAGCATTAGGGTTATGCAAGGTCTTCTTGAAGACACCTTTCGGTATCTTCAGCATAGTTTTAGCAGGTTTCTCTATTGTGAGAGGGTTTGAAGTTTCACCTACAACTTTACCCTTCTCAAGAGTCTCTTTTTCATAATTTTTATTCCTTGTCTGCAACAAAGTCAAAGATCGAACCATGTTGATATAGTTTGGGTCAAGGGCAGTTTAAGTCCCCCCTGCTATGTTAGAAGCTGAAGTAGAGTTTTGTCCTTGGGGAAAAGGATCCTTCAGGACAGTCGGTTGTTGAGCTTTAAGCAGCTTTTGGGCTTGATCCATAAGGGGACAAAGGTGAGTAAGGTGGTCCTCTTGGCACAACTTAAAAGGGAACTTGACCTTCTTCTTTTCTTTCTTTCCCCCATCAGCATTGTTCGCAGGATTTTGCTTGTTTTGGTTTCCCTCTCCCTTCTTGCATTTCTTTTTCTTCCCGTCGGGCTGCTGATTGCCCTTCTGAGAGGTTTGTGTAAAAACATTTGTACTATGGGGGGAGGGGACAGCGTTTACTGCCTCCATCATAGACTGTTTGATGGACAACTGATGAAGTTTCTTAGTCAAAGATTCTATGGTGGGAGAGTTAACGGACCCAACCACACCATCGGCATGGGGTCCAGGCTTAGGCTTTTCTGCATCATGCGAAGGCCTCGGTGCCTCAGGGATAATCTCATATAAGATCCTAGACTATGAATAAATCAAATCCAGTTGTTGGTCCTTGAAAATGGATTCTTCTTCATTCGTCACTCCTGAGGTGGATACGTCCTTAGATATGTATGGCAACAGATATTTAAGGAACCACTCTAAAAGGAACTCAGGAGGGATAGTGGCTTTTATAAGTATATTTTTCCTCCTCCACTCTTGGATGTGATCCGAGATGTGGGTAGCCTTGTTTTTCCTAAAAGTAGACAACAAGTCGGTTCCGAAATCATATTAGACCGAAAGTTGAAAGTGGCTAAGAAATGCACTAGCCAAGTCCCAGAAACTACTGAAAGAAGCAGAAGGCAATTCAATATACCATTTTGCTGCAGTACCTATCAAGGTTCTCTGGAACAGCCTCAACCTAACTGAATCTTCATTCAGTGAATTTGAAGAACACCATAAAAGGAATGTGGTGGCATGAGCCCCAGGATCTTCACTAGTTTTTCCTTTGAACTTAGGGATGTACGATGGCAACTTGGTGGGAACAGGTGGCCACAAGGGGTCATGCCTCACCAGGTCATTCATTAATTTTGACAAATATGGCAAGTTTAAAGTTGGCAGGAAAGGAATTTTGGGTTGAACCGGGGTACTAAATGTGCTAGCTTGGGGATTAGAGGGACCTGCCCCCGAATGCCCATGGGTAAAAGTGGGGTTGCCCCCTGATACCAGTTGTGAAGTGGGAAGATTTTTCTGAAATGGATTCCATCTGTAAGCCATAGGATTTTGTGTGGGAGTTGCAGTGTAAGAATTTCAGGCCGTCCCCATAGAAGCAGGGGTCTAAAAGATAGGAGCCAGTATCCCTCCGCTGAACAACGAAAAGGGAGAGCTCGTATATGGGACTGAAATTGGAGTTTGGAAACTTTTCCCATAAGAGGTGTTTCTCCCAAACTGCACTCCTACATAGGAAGGTTATGGACGTACGTAAGGACTGGATGGGGGAATGTGCCCCCCATTCCAAGGAAATCCTTGGACAAATGCCGAGGATCCTACTGGACCACTTTGGGTGGTATATGGAAAGGAAGAAGGAATAGTAGGTATACTAGGGATCCTAGTAACCATGTCACCAGAAGTACCTACTAGGTTTGAGTGAATCAGAAGAAGGAATAGTAGGTATACTAGGGATCCCAGTAACCATGTCACCAGAAGTACCTACTAGGTTTGAGTGAACTGGTGGTTGAAACACCTGGCTCGCTGGAGTCAAAAGTGTAGAAGGTAAACTAGATCTAGGGGCACTTATCGGGGGAGA
Source organism: Pseudotsuga menziesii (assembly GCA_001517045.1). Lineage (NCBI taxonomy): Eukaryota > Viridiplantae > Streptophyta > Pinopsida > Pinales > Pinaceae > Pseudotsuga > Pseudotsuga menziesii. The sequence continues at coordinate 157,617 of LPNX010410201.1, forward strand.
TAGTACCCCTTCAACTGGAATGGCTAAGGTGAACACAAAAGGACTTTCTTCCATAGAAGACATGATCCTACCCACAGGGACACCTAATACAGGTGAATGAAAGGGTCTAACCTAAACGATCACAAGATCGTTTAAATCAGTCAAGGGTGTGTTAAATTTTCTTGCAAACTCGTCAATCTGCAATTCTTCTATCTCGATTGTATCAAGATCAAAATGCTTAGCTATCAGTTCTGGTTCACCAAGAACTTCACTTATTCCTACTAGTTCAAATGAACCGTCCATGTCCAATCTCTGCCTTTGGGCTAGAGGTGGAGGCTCCAATGTGGTGAGAGGAGGAAGGTTTCTCAACCTTCTTGACCTTCTAAAAGGTTGGTCCTCCAGAATTAAAAATTTGACAAATCACACCCTAAGGCCAACTAAACACAGGAAAAACCACAGAGCATACACTAAAAAAATCCTAAAGTCTCAAGCAATCAAACAAGGGTAAAAGATATACTTTCCTGAAGAAAGCTGATGAACGATTACTTGGCTTCCTTGAAGTGGTTCTTAGGAACAAGCAGAGGAATCACCCAACCACCCTCCTACACTTTCAACAAGGGTTACCTTCCAAGCCCATTCAAGGTGAACTAGAAATAACCTTTCGGTTTACCTAGGTATGACCCTAAATGTCAAGAGAATAAAGGCTACCTTGGCTATACCAATGGTTTGGGGGGACAGTCACAAGCTAGACTCGTATGCATGGGCAGGGTAGCTAAGCCCGAAACTCTATCTAGGATAGAATCCCCAGATGCGTAAAATTCCTGAGTTACATTTTGACAAGGATTCAGAGGGTTATCTCCTATGTCCAAGCCTCCATGCGGCCTCGTGCTTAACTCCCGTTTGAGAGGAGCTTCCCAGATATAGTCGATAAAGTCAAGGATTTACCTAAATAAAGGTCTACTATGTCTGAATTTAAAACTTGTGGGAAGTTTACACTTCCTATCCCACAAGTCTAGCCTAAGCTAGTAGGTGAAAGGCCCCTAAAAACAAAACTTACTAGTAAATTTTAAATTATGCGTTCATTTTAAAGGGTTGTTTCTTACTCAGAAGGTAATGGAAGTGGTATACTATGGTGCTTTTGACTCAATAAGAAATAAATGAAAATAAAGGTGTATCTTTCAAAGCAAATTACCACTATAAAAACAAACTTCTTTTCTTTTTTGCAAATATATATTGATGAACTGAATGCAAACGATAAAAGAAACTAAGCCTATATTTTTTGTAGTCTTTGAGACAATATTTTTAAACTGAAATAAACACTACTTATGCAAAATTAAAATTCAAAAGCTTAACAATGTTTTCTTTTCACTTTTAAAAATGCTCAAAATTCTACCATGCACCTAAAATGCACTATACTTGAGTAAACTTGGATCTAATTAACTATATAAAACGAGCAAGCTGAAGCACACAGGCTAACAGAACCAAGAAACAACCAACAAAGGAAGGCTAGAAACCCTATCTTGGGTAAACACAATGACAAAAATCACTGTAGACTTATAAAGGCAAGTGAAAACCAACTACTGTCATAAGACAGACTGGAAAAACAAAGCCCAAGACCCTGATCACTGATTTGGATAGAGACACTTCAACCTACAACGCAAATAAGCCAAGCTACTCCGTCATGCAAACAAAAAATAATCCAAGCAAAAGAGACCCAAAGGATTTCGAAAAAGCACAAGTGTGATCACCAGCAGGTCTTCAAACAAACATCACAACATTTATAAATAAAATCAACTGACAAACAGGGATTACACAAAGAAAGGAACAAGCAAAACTTAACTTAAAAAAATCTCTATTTCTAGGCATATACACGACTGTATAGAAGGGAAACCCGCGTATTATACACGACTGTATAGTAAAGCAACCCACATATGTAGGCCTGTATACGCGACTGTGCAGAAAAGAAACCCGCGTATAGGTACAGAATTTTTCTCAGAAACAAAGAAAAATCCACAAGACTTTCAAACATTGTGACAAGTATGAACCAAGGTAGCAGACCACACACAAACTTCAAAGCAAAGACTGTTCAGGGGTGACAGAAACAACCTACAGCAGTCTGGGCTCCCCAGCGGAGTCGCCAGTTCTGTTGTACAGGAATAAACACCTTATAACAGAAGGTCTGGGGTTACCAACATACTCAATAAACTTGCAGAAAATTGACTCTAGAGTGTAGTAAAGGAAATAGGAGGATGGGAAAGACTCACCTGATATTCGACGGTTCATCCTAGCTTGTCCTCTTCCACTTTGCTTCTCCTCCAAAGTCTTCAGGGATGCTTCTCCTTCACCTGTCAAGAGTCAATATTCCAGATACAAGATGATTGATATATATATAACCAGGTTAGATAAATCATAAACAGAATGTTGAAACATAAACATTTATCAAACCACAATACATGAGATACATTCAAGACACATATGGAAGAAAGATTCTCTTTATTAGTAATAATGAAAGAGTTCAGATTACAACCCAACGCCTGAGACAAGGACTCCTCTGCAGCCAAAGGATTCTGAGTTCTACTGCTCCAAAGACTTCTGTATAAACTCCACCAGCATAACTTTTCTCTCCAAGTGTATGTATCTAACACCCTCCCCAAGGCCTATATTTATAGTTGGTGAAATAAGGCAGTTTCGAAGGTTGAGGAAGTTGAGACAGTTAAGGAGATTAAGGTAAATGGCTTAACTAATCTCAAGTAATCATGTTTTTTTATTTTAAATGTCAAAGATAGGCATCCGCAGGCATCGATACTGACAACTCGCGTATGACCCGTGAGTTGCTATAAGAGAAACCTGCGTATACATATGTACGCAGCATGTAAAAATCGAGACTCACGTATGACACGCGAGTTGCATATTTAGAGAGTCATGTATATGACTTGACATAGCTAAAAGGTGAAAATAAGCAACTGGATGGAAGACAAACGTAAGTCATAATAAGCCCATATATAGTGTTTTGGGCAACCCTCAATCCATAGATGTCCTTTTGTGTGCCAACATGAGGGATGTCGGCACTCGGACAGAGAGGTGCAATTCAGGTAGATAACACTAGGTTTGACCTTAGGGTCGAAACTAAAATGCGGAGCATTAGGAATAATCTCATATAATAATCCGGATTGAGCATAAATGAAATCCAATTCCTGTGCCCTAAAAATGGATGTTCCTCGTTCTGAGCTGCGGATGTAGAAACATCCTTTTCTCTATAAGGCAGTAACGATTTAAGGGACCATTCAAGGAGAAACTTCGGCGGTATGAAGGCTTTAATTAATCTCTTCCATCTATGCCACTCTTGGATATGGTCTAAGATATGTGTGGCCTTGTCTTGCTGAAATGTCGACAATAGTTCTATACCAACGTCATAATGCACTGGTAGATGGAAGTGAATAATAAAAGTCATAGCTAGGTCATCGAACAAAATGAATTCCCCCTAGGTAACTCTATATACCATTTCGCTGCAGGCTCGGTGAGGGTGCGTTGAAATAGCCTTAAACAGATCGAATCTTTGTGTAAGGAATTAGAAGAGCACCAAATGTGAAATGTAGTAACATGTTTACTAGGATATTCTCTTGGTTTTCCCTCGAATTTGGGAATTTCCAAGGGAAGCTTATGAGGGACAACTAGACAAGCCGGGTCATAAGATATTGGATCGTTCGTTAGTCTCGACAAGTCAGGAAATTTTAATGTAGCAAGGAAAGGGAGCCTAGGTTGAGCAGGTTGATACCACACTCCATGATAATTTTGGTTCACATAAGACTGATTACCGTAACCACCTTGGCCATGGCCATAGTGCCCTCCTCCAGTGGAGTCACCAATTCTATTACAGAGAGAAATTCCTATGGCTTGGGGTACCACAACAGATAGCTTGACTCCAAAAATCAATCCTTTCCTATATGCAAGAGAAACCAAGTATCTAACAATAAAGGATCTTGATTCGTACCTTATGCTAGATGGTTGATGTAGATCCCTGTTGAGCTTTCCAACTCGAGCTTCAATTGATAAATTTCTATCTCAACACTTAGCAAACAAGACAAACATGCTATATATAATTGTGTTAGACCTACTCTAGCATATATAATCAATATCATATAAGCATTTAAAAGCATCCATGGATCAAATACTCATTTAAATACACATTATTGGAAAGGAAAAGATATTTCTATTGATATAAAACAAAGATTACAATAGTGATAACCTCTGTAGGCACGTCTGCGAATCAGAGAAACTGATTCTCCCACTTGGGCCTCCACCACTTCAATCCTCCATCTCTCAATAGAAAGCTCACAAGAAAAAGGCAAGCTTGGGAAGAACACAAAGTGCTCCAAGGGACAAAGGGATGCAGACTCAAGTATAAGCTCTAGCAATAATGGACTATAGTTTTCTTGCTCTTCAATTCCTCTCTTTCAATGTATCCAAATGGTTCCTTAAATAGCTCTTCAATTCTGTAATGGAAGGTCGAATTCAAGCGATCCCAAGGCATATGGAAGGCCAAGAGACAAGTGATTCGGATCCACATCAAGGAAAACTACAAAATCGTTTGGCCTTTTGCACACATCCCGATGTATGCAGTTTTAAGAGTTAAACCCGTGTATATACACGAGAAAGGGATTAAAAGTCGCATATGGCAATTATTGCATGTTTTTAGGGATGATCTTGGAAACATCAAACGTACAAAAATGGTCCATGGGGTCTAAGGAGTCTATAGAGGGACATGGAAGGCCATAAAAGTGTGATTCACCATGTGTGGTAAAATTAGTTGTAACAATCACCATCATCATCATCATCATCCTCATCACCATAATCCTCCTCATCATCATTGTCCTCATCATCATCATCATCATCATCAATATCAATCATTATCATATCATCGTCATCATTATCATGAATGTGAATCAATGCATTGTTAAAAATTCCCATTATGTAAAAATCCCTAAAATGCACTTCCATTCACTATACCTCTTCCATGTACATGGTAGTCCTTTCCATGTATAAATCTCTGAAATTATGATGATGATGATGTACAAATCATCACCATCACCATCACCATCATCACTATCATCATCATCATCATCATCGACATCATCCTCCTCCTCCTCCTCCTCCTCCTCATCTTATCATCGTCATCATTATCATCATTGACCTGTGATCATCCTCACTATCATCCTCATCATCATCATAATCATCATCACCATCATTATCATCATCGACATCATCAACAGCATCATCATCATCATTGACATCCTCCTCCTCCTCCTCCTCATCATCATCATCGTGTCCATCATCTTAACCATCATCCTCCTCCTCCTCCTCATCATCATTAGCATCATCACCATCATCGCAACCACCACCATCATCATCATCGACATAATCATCATCATCATCATCATCATCACCATCACCATCATCATCATCATCATCACCATCATCCTCCTCCTCATCATCATCCTTATCATCATCATCATCATCATCGACATCATCTGCATCATCATCATCAGCATCATCATATCATCATCATCATCATCATTATTGACGTGTGATCATCATCACAATCATCCTCAACATCATCATCATCCTCATTGTCATCATCATTAGCATAATCACCATCATCACCATCATTATCATCAACATCATCATCACCATCATCATCATTAGCATCATTATCATCATCATCGTCATCATCATCATCATCATCATCATCATCATCATCATCATCATTGACGTCATCATCGTCATCACCGTCATCTTCATCATCATAATCATGATCATCATTATCGTGTCCATCATCATCGCCATCATATTGTATGCAATATGAAGTGGAAGAAACTATTAGGTAGTTAAGGACAAATCAATCATTCAAACATCAACTACTCAATGAATTAAAGCAAGAGGATACAATCAATGAGAAAAGGCATATAGAGACATCCTAGGAGGAAAGCAATGAGGACATTGCTATAAGGATCTCTAACACAAGAAGTGAATGGAGATACGAAGTCCAACTTGAGAAGAAATGAAATATACTACATCCTCAAAGATGTCAAGTCAACAAGAGTGACTTAATGAATACGGATAGTCTAAGTGGTAAGGATGTGCTACAAACACATTTGTTACAAATTCTTGCCCCTTTTATTCTTCAATGTTAGCTTTTCAATGAAAACATTTATTGATGTGTTAAGGATAAGAAATTATATATGTACTAAGTGAAGAGTTAAATGGATGTTTATACAATAATAGATAAAGTGGATTCTATGTACTTTTTGTTAAGAATAATGAAAAACAATTGTGAACACGTTTATAGACAACTATTTGTTCCATTACTGGATGTTTATACAATAATGCAAGAATTGAATTTTGTAAGCTAATAAGGAAAGAACGAATATAATTGATCCCCACTAGTATCAATTAGTTGACTAACCTTATAGGCTTCCCTATCATCCATGTACATTTATGTATGTAATATTTTGGTTAAAAAACATTCTTGAAAAAGAAAACTAATCTATCTATCTTGTCATAATTAGCAAGCCCTAGTCAAGGGAGTTACGATTTGTGAGTGATAAAAACTCGAATATTGGGCCCTTCTCCCTTTGGGCCTTGTAGAGTGGTGATAGTGAAATATCTATGTTTTATTGTTATGGATTAAGCTTTATTGTTATAAGGTTATAATCAAGTACTTTTTCTTACCTCACATTTTCTAGTAAACAAACTGGCGGCATATGTATTTTCAATAATTGATTTATCCTTTAAGAGTTGTAGTTTGGTTGTAAAATATTCATTAAATTTTGTAAGGTAATGGTATATTTATGAAGGGGACTATTAGTGATGGAGATGTTTTTTTCGCCATATGAATCAATCACTAGGTATGATTACCTTGGAAAGGTTTAGGTTCGAATTCAACAAACTACTAGTATAACCAAAAACTAGACGTGACATCACCCAAACTAGATATACCAATAACTTGTGACTTAGCTAGGGTCAATACGTCCCAATCACACCCAAAGTGGATTTTATATCCTAGGGGTTCCTATTGATGCTATTGATGACACCGATGATGTTCTATTCTACGGTTTCCTACTGATGCTACTGATGGTGATGATGATGCTGCTACTGACGATGATGATGTTGATGTTGTTTATGATGATGATGATAATCATGATGGTATCTATGACAACGATGGTGGCCATGATGACAACAATGATTCAGATATCATCATCATGAGCGACATTGTCATTTCCATCACCACTGACATGATCACTGTGATCAATGTCATCACTGTCATTGTCACTAAACTCTTAATTTAATATTTTTTTATCAAAATTTATTTTTAAATTAAATGTAATTTTGATTTTGATATTAAAATTTGTTTTTCAATTTATGTATACATATTATATATATGAAAAAATATCACACAATAATAAATAAAATTTACCAAAATTATATATATATATATA
>LPNX010410201.1:165827-178908 GCA_001517045.1 Pseudotsuga menziesii
AATAAAAAAACTAAAAAACAAAACAAAATAAAAACCAAAATGTTTACAGTCTGCACGCTCGACCTCCTCATGTGCACAATAGAATTTACAGTGTGCGCCCTCAACCTCCTCATTTGGGACACTATAATTTATAGAGGGAAATTCGTGCACTGTTCCACCCTAAATGGTGAATGATCAAACACCAAAAAACTTTTGGATGCTTTTCCAGGAAATTTTTGGAATTCATTTATGCAGGTCGTTTGGTTGGGCCTATGGAGAAGTGGCCCCTCTTTTGGGAAAATTTCTCAATTGTGTAGTGTTCAGACTCCTTAGATTTTTATTTATCTTCTTTTGAAACCGTAATCTATTGGAACGCTTCTCTCACGAAATGTTTCTTTGCATGAACTGTAGAGTACATAGGTGTGCTAGTTTAGGAGATGAAATTCCTCAGCCCTGGTGTAGTTTGGGCGGCCTGAGAAGAGAGAAAATCCAGCGTGAGCTTGCTTGAGGAGAGAAAATCCAATGTGATTCATGACGAGAGTTTTGTGGCATCTTAGGGAGACAATTTGGTAGTGATAGAGGAATATAGAGAGGATTCCTGCAAATACTATGAGGATGATTCCCTAAATCATTCCTATATGAGTCCAAAACACTAATCTACTGGTTTGAGGGTTTCAAAGGGGTACAAATTTTTCTTTATCTTTTGTTTGAGGGTTTCGATGGGGTACAAATGTTTGGAGGATGCACTCACCTTGGGGAAAAGCGCAGGGTTTAAACAATCATGGTCACTATTGAGAATGGGTGCAGGTGAATTTCCAAAACAGAGGTGGGGGGGGGGGGTTCACTCTTCATGAAACAAATATATAAGTTGAATCATAGAGAAAGAGGATCTCTTATATTGCTAAGAACACCCTCTATAGTTTGTCTACTAGCCACTGTTATATACAGCAATTAAGAAGAGTCAGTTCAATAGTGAAGAACGACAGTCATCCACTGTCATATATAAGAAAAAATCATGACACATAGAAGGTATTTTATCCCTTGAAGGGGGTCATCATCCACGGGTACACACAGGTATTTTAACCCTTTAAGGGGGCTATCATCCATAGGTACCAACCAAGGAGAGGTCTGGGCATGGGGGAGAAATGAAGAAGGATAGCTCAGACAAGGTCTCCGAGTGCCAAGGTTAGTATTAAAATTTTCACTATGCTCATATTACTTATTTTCTTAATAAGTTTCAATACTGATAGAGTCTATCGTTTTGATGCTGGGTATTTATTAATTATAACACAATTACTACTAAAACATGATTATGTTCATATGCATGGAATGTTTAATAAGTTTATAGAGATTACATATTTGATTTCAAATATAATGGTTTTAGATTTGATTTGGTTTTGATTTTATAGTGTTAATTTTTTTATATAAAGACTTGTTTCTCTCTCATTTCCTTGGAATTTTTAGGCTTCGCTACCCCAAGTTAGGGTTTGATTGAAATATGGGGACTGGTTGTTATCAGGAATATTGCACCTTCTGCGGACAGAAGTTGTTCCTATGGTCTGAATGGTTCAGATCCAGAACAAATGAGTGAACGACAAAGGATGAAGACCTTCCCTGAATGTCGTAGACACCTGGAATACTACTTCGATTGTGAACTGGTGTATGTGCAAATAGATCAAACATGCAAACACATCAAAGGTACCAAAAAATCATATACTTATCCATTTTAGTGACTAAGGAATCTAACAACATGTACATGTGAAATCAAAACAACAATAATGTGGGACGGAAATCAGCTTTGCATTAAGAATGTATGGAGAAGCTTACAACCGTTTCCTTAGTGTCAACAAGCCCCTCCACGAGACAAACACTTCATCCCCATAATCTCCAACTTTTCTCTCTATGCTCTCCAATGACTTGGACTAGGTATTCAATCCAACAACATAACAATACCTCTATAGTTCTCCCCCTCAGCTATGGATATGAGCTTGTATTTATAAGGCTCAATGGATGGGGATATTTGAGAGAATTATGGGTGAGGTGGTTCCAAGATCCTACCAAGGGGTATCTCGAGCTCAAACTAACCCATAATGATCAGGATAAGGGAGGACATGAGGATTAATTTCTAAAAGCCTCGAGAAGCTTCTCTTTTTCCCATTTTACTTAGGGTACTGCTTTTCTTCCCTTATGATAGAGCAGTTTAGATGAGAACCACTTTTATACCAATGAACATAGGCGGTGGCACCGCTTCTCTAAAATAGGATACAGGAGGTGCTGAGAATGGTACCGCTCATCATCCACAGGGAAAGCGCGGTGCTAGGTTTTTTCAAGTAGAATTGACAAACAGAGCAAGTTTCCACTCTAAGTGTTAGGATTAAGGGAAAACATGGAAGTTAAGGGTATTATCACATGATGGTGATAGGATTTAGGTATAATAGAATCCCCCCCAAAGCATGAGACTTAGAGGGATGTGATAAGCGAGAGCTTTGAGAGAACAAGTTGTCACTTTGAGGTGAAAATGTCAGCTCCAGCAGGCATCTATAGTACATCAATACTTTTGAATTATAGATAAATGTAACCAAATCAAGGCTGTAGACCAATACAAGGAAGATCCATGAGAGGACTAAATAGGCATGGCTACCAGAATACAACATAGATCCATGTAATAAAGGACTCAAACTTGGACATAGCTACAAGACATAGAACATAGATCTATGTCATACAGACGCAAATTTGAGCATAGCCATGACCATACAAATGTGGATCCATGCTAGATATACAAAAATCCATCACATCCTGGGGAAAGCAATGAGTGCTAAACAAATACCCAGGGTCTGCTTCTCTAAAATAGGATACAGGAGGTGTTGAGAATGGTACCTCTCATCAGCCACAGGGCAAGCGCGGTGCTAGGTTTTTTCAAGTAGAATTCACAAACAGAACAAGTTTCCACTCTAAGTGTTGGGATTAAGGGAAAACATGGAAGTTAAGGGTCTTATCACATGATGGTGACAGGATTTAGGTATAACAGAATGCCCCCCAAAGCATGAGACTTAGAGGGATGCGATAAGCAAGAGCTTTGAGAGAACAAGTTGTCACTTTGAGGTGAAAATGTCAACTCGGTCAGATAATGTCATCTAGTAGGCATCTATAGTACATCAATACTTTTGAATCATAGATAAATGTAACCAACTCATGGCTGCAGACCAATACAAGGCAGATCCATGATAGGACTAAATAAGCACAGCTACTAGGATATAGCTTAGATCCATGTGATAGAGGACTCAAACTTGGACATAGGTACTGAACATAGAACGTAGATCTATGTCATACAGACAAAATTTTGAGCATAGCCATGACCATACAAATGTGGATCCATGGTAGATATACAAAACTCCATCGCAGCCTGGGGAAAGCAATGAGCTCTAAAAAAATACTGAGGGTCTTTGTCTCATCTTCCACAAAGTACGATTCTATCCATGTGATTACAATGATTTGAAGTCGAACACGGTAGAAGCCACCTGATTATTGGATGATGATGTGAACCATTAACAAGTGCGAGGGAGATCACCATTGATCTCAATGATTTCCAAGGTACCCTAGTACAATCTACTGAGCATGAATAGATGTCCTGATCTCAAACACCTAGTCGACTCTATTGATCAAAGGTCAATGATGTGAACCTATGTCGAGAGTGAGAGAATCTTTCATTAAGGAATACAGATCTCAAGGTACTAAGTTTTTGTTTCTAAGACTATTCCCGGATGATGAGTTGATGTCGACAAGAATATTCTTGTCGAAGGAGGGCCATGATTAGTCCCACATCAACGACACGAAACTTGGAACATAGTTCTGGAATGATGTGAATGTAGTAACCATAAGACTGACTCAAAAGTACTGACATAGAGACTATTGTGACTGTAGAGGTAAAAATTCTTCAACTTCCCTTTGAACATCGAGTGGTATGAAAAAATACTTGGCAGCATGACTAAACCAGACAAACCCACAGTGCGATGGTGGACAATGCATTCTTTTGAAATATTCAAAGGAGTGACATGAATAATGAAAGTGGATCATCATGGATATCAGATAAATACCCAATTGACTGAAATGATATGTATATAAGTGCCATGTTCAAAGGTAACAACAAACTACTACCACTTATTTGTAAAATGATTCCTTTCCCATTTTCCCCATCATGATTGATGAGTTCCTCTTTTCATTTTTACGAGTTCAAAGAGGGTAACAAACACTCATTATAGCTCATCCTAAGACAAGTCCAAACTCATATGTTTTACTAACCTGAGAGAGGATGGGTTTGTTCCCAAAAGAGGGTCTCTCAATGTTTAATTTAACAAGTCCAATGAAAGAAAACTCAGTATCGTTCATGTTTAGAGAGTTTGAATGGCCATGGAAGAAGACTCCAAAGTGCCAATTTTCGTAAAATAGTTCAGCTGAATCGAAAAATTGATAACCTACCGTCATATGAACGACTCTTCAAATGCTTTAATGAACCTGAAGAAGACAAGATCGCTCAACAATATTTTCGTATTTAAGGATCCCAAAAAAAGTTTAAAGAAGACTCCACTATGTCTCTTTTCATGATGAGAGATTTTACGAGCCTGAAAAGAATTAGAAATAGACTCAAACCTTTGATACTAAGTTTTGAGAGCGTGACAAAAGTTTCATAATAAATGCTCAAAGACATTTTCCGTTTTATGGCAGTATGAAAAAGTCAAAAACGAACTCCCAAAACCTTATTGCTACTGCTCTTCTATCCTGCAACGACTCAAAACCAAGTGTTAAATGCCCCAATAACTGACATTAATGGATTATGACTGATAGATTTTGAGTAATAAACGATTTTAAAACAAAACTATAGCATTTCAAACCAAAAAATGTATATAAAATTCATGTAAATACTAAAAAATCAAAACATTTTACTATTTACCCATAGTGGAGAGCCTTTGGAGCATTTTCTTGTCCAGATTTTTAGTTGTTGATATCGGGAGCATCCACCGTCAGATTCGAGCATCGTCAGTTCTAGGTAATAGCCTAGACCCTACTATTTCATTTTATGCCTTCAATTTTGATTTTTAATGGCTTTTGGGCTTATATGGCAAGCCCTAAAATCATGGGATCAGGCACTGCTCTTATCCCTTGTGGGATAAGTGGTACCTCGCTAGAACTACACCGAAAACATAGCGCATAGGTGGTTCCACCGCTTGTCCTCAATAGGACACAGGCAGTGCTAGCCATGCTGAAATAAAAGTAATTTCATGAGAAAAAATAGCTCATTTTAATTGATTTGTATTATTAAGAATGCTTCTAACAAGTCTTGTGATGGTTTTTGATAGGTTCTTGTTGATAAAAAATGGTCATATGGAAAGAGAGGAAACATGATAATGATGACGCCTTCGTCGAATGAAATTTAGGTTGTATAGCCACACTGAGAGACTGCAGACTCTTAAATTTCTTCTGCACACCCAGTATGGTATCACATGAGTGACTACTAGAGCATATACTTTGGATGTGTTATCCAGAGGAACAATATTTCGAGGTTGGTGCTCACATTTTGATAGTTGAGGTAGAGGACATCTACTTCCTGACTATTCTTTCGAGACGGGGTGCTCCCATCTTGTTGAATGGTTCCCACAGGGGGGACATTACTACTCAGGAGTTAATAGACCATCAATGCATTCCTGGGACTAAGACACCGGGGAAGAAAATCCCCATAAAAGCAGTTATGGATGGGCCCCTACGGACCATGTTGTTTACCATGCAGAGAGTGGTAGGAATCCAAGGAGTACACTAGGCATCCAAAGTGCATATGCTCTATGCCATAAAGGCCATGGCGCCTATAGTCTTTAACTAGGTGGAAGCTTTACTTCCGATCTTCAAGGATCAGCTAACCAAGTTTCGGTAGGGGGAGTTGAAGCAATTTGGTTTTGGTTCCATTCTAGCTTGCTTCTTCTTCGAGCGGGTTCCACAAATGAGACCCTAGGTGGTATTTACAGAGCTAAGGGAACAAGACCCTCGCATGCAGAGGTGGGTCTGGATTATGGCCCATACTAAAGCGAGTAAGGGGAAGGTAAAGTTTGGTGACCTGTTCTTTCAATGGTTGAGATATCAGCTCCTCATGGTGGAGGATTATGCATATGCAGGCATTGAATTTAGCGGTGAACCTGACTTACCACTCCCACCTAGTGGACAGTGGGGTGACATCGATATGAAACAAAAGACCCTAAAATGGAAATAGTGTTTTTATGTTTTTGATGTTTTATATTTTTTATTTTTTATGTTAAATAACGAGACTTGAATGTTTTCATGTAGATGTTGGAGCAGCACAAACTAGGGGATTCTCCCCATTGGATAGATGAGCTGGAGCCTATTTTTCACCACAGGGTGACAATGTGACAGGGGAGTTAGAGGAGAACCTAGAGAGGTTGAATCTAGACATCCCTGATGCTTCTATTGATGACCTCCCACTAAGGTATCAGAGGCCTACAGCGGGAGTACTAGGTCACTTTAGTAGACTACTATGTAGAGTGGCTCGGGTAGTGATGTGTTACCACGAGCATTATTAGACGATGAGTGCATGATGTATCCACTGACAGCTGATAGCTTCAGGATTTTTGTATGGTGATTTTTACCTGAAATCCTACGTGCTTCATATGAGGTCTCGTGACCTATTTTTTGTAAAACATGTTCACACACACACACACACACACACACACACATATATATACAGAATTTTACCTGGTGTTTATATGTCTCAAATGGCGAATGTATTTTACATGAGTTTTATGTGTCTTTAATAGTTTATTTACAATGAACCAATTTTGATTTTCATGTCACGAATGGACAATATGCCAATCTAGGATGTAATTGGCCAATGAGTCAGTAACTACATTATGTTCCCTAGGGATATGACTATAGGTGATAGTTTCAAATGACCTTTCTAACAAGCATACCCTCCGGAAGAGATGAAGAAGCACAAGATTCCTAATTGTATAGACATGGTTTAGATGACAAACCACTAGTTGTGAGTCCATCAAAACTACCAAGTTGCAAGCATATTGGGAGGTAGCTTTAGTCAGAAGACCTATGATTGCTCGATACTTGGCAATGTTATTTGTAGTAGGACCAATACAAACTGCTCCTAAACTGACCAAATCATAAGTTGGGGAATAGAGAACCCAAGCAGCTGAGGCAAGATTCAAGGTGTGGCAGAAAGCACCATCAGCGAAGCCGTAGAAATCCATCTGCTTTGCATGACCAAAACATGGTATAAACAGATATGAACACTAAACTCAAAACCATATTGAAAATACTTAAGCACATTGAAAGTCAAGTAATATACATATATACAAGATACTATCCAAGAGAGATCTATGCATAGTACCTATTCAGGTACAACCCATTGCGAGGTTGCCTTAAAGGGATTCCATCGTAGTCTACGAGCTCGTAGGCCCCTTTCTCTAAAAAATTATAAATAAAAAAAGGACCATACCACATGGATTCGGACTTTCCTTTTCCTAGTTTGTCATATTTCCAATCATAAGTCAAAACTAGGTAATCCTCATTAAAGGCATGAGGTTGGACAGATTTGTCATACTACGCCTTGACGTGTTTCTTGTGTGCCTCATTAGCTAAGGCAGCATCTGTCCTAGTTTCATCAAGGTTGTTCAAGTATAGAAATCTCTCTTCCTCTGCGGAAGTGTCTGGGATAATTTTGACAGCAAGTTTCAAGGATGGAATCTGACATTGAATCAGCAAGACCACTTCAAGTCCATAGACAATATGGAAAGGTGTGAAACCAGTAGCTGTTTTCACCGAAGTCGTGTAAGCCCAAAGAGCAGAAAAAAGGATATGGTGCCAGTTGGATTTATGTTCTCGAACCATCCAATGAAGCATCATTTTAAAAACTTTGTTAATGGAATCTACCTGACCATTAGTTTGTGGATAATAGGGCATAGAATTTTTGTGACAAAAACCTAGCTTGACACTTACTTGTTCCATCATTTGATTATGGAAATGTGATCTGTGATCAGTAACTATGGATTGCGGGACTTTGAATCTAGCTATCACATGATTGAATAGGAAGAGAGTGGCAATCTTACCGTCTTTCGCATATGTAGGCATGGCCTCATCCCACTTTGTAAAATAGTCAATGGCTACGATGATGTAACCATGCCCCCCAGCTGAGGTAGGCTTACAATGCATATGATCAATCCCCCATTTGGAAAATGGGCCAACAACAATGATGGGGTATAGCGGAGCAGGATGAGTGTGCTTTTTTGGATAAAAATGTTGACAAGGTGGGAATTTATTTATAGCCTCATGACAATCTTTAAAGATTGAAGGCCAGAAATAACCAGTGCAAAGGATTTTCTGGGCTGTAGCCATCCTAGATAAATGACAGCCACATGATCTAGAGTGGCAATCATTCAACACTTGTTCAGCTTCCTCATGGGTGAGGCATCGCCAGAGAACGAAATCGATACCATGTCTATACAAAGTGTCATTTAAGATGAGGTAGTATTTTGCGTGGTGACAGATATGACAGTGATCATCAAGAGATATATTTGGCTGAAATATTTGTGTTTGGAGATAAATGAGAAAATCTCCATACCATGGGTTAGTAGTGTTTATTAGGAACAATAATTCATCCGAAAATGAATCACAGGGCTCAGATTCCATCGAAACATAGGGAATATCACACATGAACTTGGAAAATACCAAGGATTTATTTGTTGTGGCTTTGGAAAATTCTAGATCAAACTCTTGTAGTATAAATATCCATCGGGAGTACTTTCCCCTGAGCACTTGATGAGTCAGGATGTAATACATAAGGTTTTGGTCTGCCAATACAGTGGTTGTGCGGAGCAAAATGTAGTTACGAAATTCTTGAACAGCAATGACCATGGCCAATGCTAATTTCTCCATGCGTGAATATCAGGTTTCAAAATCCATAAGATTCTTACTAGCATAGTAGATCACATGCTCTTGAGCATCGGGATTCTCCTGCACCAAAACCATAGCAATGGTAGTAGTGGAGGCAGCAATATATAAGAGAAAATCCTTTGAATAATCTAGGGGGTGTATCACAGGTGAATGAGTCAGAGTGTGTTTGATATTATCAAAGGCTCATTAGGCTTGGTCATCCCAATAGAATGGAGTGACCTTCTTAAGGAGATGCATATGACCATGTGTTTTCTCTGCAAAATTGCACACAAAATGACAGATAAAGTTTTCCTTCCCTTGCAAACTTTGGAGTTATAGAAGGTTGGTTGGGGCTAGTAGAGCTAAAATAGCAGCAATTTTCAATGGGTCTATCTAAATGCCATCCTTGGAAACCAAAAAATCTAATAGGCATCCCATCTCAACACAGAAAACACATTTATGTAGATTGAGCCCTATATTATAATGACGACATCTCAGGAAAATGTCTCTAAGATGACCAGGGTGGTCCTCCCATCACTGTGAATGAGCAGGGAGGTTGTCAAGGAATGGTTCAACAATATGTTTTATATCATGAAATGCATAGGACATAGCACGTTGGAAAGTGGCTCCAACATTTTTTAAGTCAAATGGTAACTTCCTATATGCAAAGGTTCCCCATGGGAAAATGAATGTCGTCTTGTGCTGATCAGTGGGTAGAATCTCAATCTAATTATAACATGAAAAGCCATCCATAAATGAGAAGATGACACTTTCGGCATAGTTGTCGATAATCTGGTCGATATATGGAGTAGGAAAGTTGTCTTTGGGACATGCTTTGTTCAAATATCTAAAATAAATACAGACTCTAATGGTGCCCTGCTGTTTATTGATAGGGACGATGTTCAATACCCATTTCGTTAGGGGTATGGGATAAATAAACCCAGCTTTGAGAAGTTTCTCTATTTCATATTTAATAGCTGCTACTTTTCGTGGATGGACTTGCCTTATTTTTTGCCTAACGGGTTTAACAGTGGGATATTTTTTTATTTCATGGACTAGAATGGATGGGTCTATCCCTGACATTTATTCATGAGACCAGGAAAATATATCATGGAATTCTTTGAAAAGTGCCCTGTATGCTTCAGATTCTTCTGCCGAGTAGTTCTTCCCAACATGAACATGCTCAATGGTACTAGGATTGGCTGATATGTCAATTGGATTTGTTTGAGTAATGTTGCATAAGTTTCCTTCAGAATCTGTGTCTTGCAACAATATAGGATTTGGAGGTGTGTTGACAATATCAGTGGAAAACAAGGATGCAAAGTCATGGTCTACCGAACTGGTGTTGGAGAGGAACGAGGATCTATGATGGTTATCCTCCTAGATAGGCTTATTTGTACTCATGATCTCCATAATGGACTCATCGGATGTAAAATTATCATTGAGATAATCCAGAATAGGAAGAGAGGGTTCGAACCGGTAGGGTAGGTGGTAAGAGTCCGAAGCCACCAGATGAAGTTCATCAGTGTGGTCATCGGAAAGGGTTTGAATGATTTTGTACATTTATTCATGGGACTCAACGAGGTGGACTCAACAATTTATTTTTCCTTTGGATCACAATCAAATGATGCAATCATATTTACTGTCACCGTGTCTGTGTTAGGAGGAGTGGACAAAAAAATCCCCATAAGGGACGAATCCTTGAACATGCCTATCCCAATCAACTAGTAAGGAGGAGGGGACTAGACTAACATAGGGATGTTATTAGCCGTAGAGGTGGTAACATCTGACATACAAAGATCGAGCTGGTCAATGGTGACAATTCTCCCTAGATGTGGAAATTGGACAGTTTGAAATACCGTTGAAGCAATAGCAGTCATGGTGAAGAACCAATTTCTTCCTAGAAGGAGGTTGTAATCTAACAGGGTGTCTACTACTTCTACTTGGATAGAAACAGTTTTCCCCCAAACTCAACTAAAAGGGCCAATATGAGACCATGGGGATGGAAACCTTGTCCATCAAAGGATTTCAGAGTTGTAGGTGACGTTACAAGGTCGCGAGAGCCAATAGCTTTCCAATAAGACAGGGACAAAACCAAAGTTGAAGTTCCTTCATCTAAGATAGTTCTAAAAACATTCTTTCCGAGTACTTTCATGATGATTTGGAAAGAGATTTTGTGAGGTAGTCTAGACTTATAGTTCTCGACATTGAAATGAATCAAATTAGTATTGTCTGGGTTTAAATCTCCTTACGCAGTTAACAAGTTTTTGCATTGTGTAGTACAACTTTGGAGTACTTCCAAGGTAGACATTGCACATGGTGTTTGAGTGATATCTTCAACTACGTTATAAAATTGAGCAGCTACGGCATTAGGGTTAAAAACAACCTTCATAAGAGTACTCTTGGGTGGACGCAAAATCATGTCGAGAGTAGGCTTCTCAATGGTTAGGGGGATAGTAGACGAGGATTTAGGAGAACCAGTAGAGGGAGCTTTTCCTAAAGAAGAATTGTCTTCTTTCTTGTCTAGGGGTTTTTCATAACTCTGACTTTGAGTTCACAAAATAATAGTATTCGAGGGCATCATGCGAATTTCCTCTGAAGAAATAGAGTTTCCCTGATTAGACATGTGGTCTATCATTTGTTGTTGAGAGGGAAAAGGATCCGTGAGAACTACGGGTGCAGGATTTGTTTTCAAAAATTGGGTGATTTCGTCCCGACAAGGACACTCTTTTGTGAAATGGTCACCTCCACATAGTAGACATGGATATTTTTCTTTTCTTTTCCCCTTATCATTATCGTTGGTGGTTGGTTTTGGATTATCCTGTTGGTTTCTAGGTTTTTTGTTTTTAGCTTTACCTTTCATTTTATTATTGTTAGGCAGCTGAATACTTTGAATAGAATTGACCTCAGTGCAAACCTTGGGAGTCAAAAGAGTAGGGGTGGCAGTCTGGGGTTTCTTGGCAGGTTTTGCTGCCGACAGGGATTGGATTGAACCAACAATCCCATCAATATGGACTTCTGTTGGTGGCTTTTCAGGATCGATGCTTGGGCGAGGGGCTTGAGGGATCAAGTCATACAAAGTTCTGGACTAGGAATAGACCAATTCTATATATTGGGCTCAACTAATGTCTTGATCTTAAGTAACGGCACCGCCCATAGCCACATCTTGGGAAATCGAAGGAAACAATGATTTAGTAAACTAATCAGCTAATAACTGATCCGGGATAGGAGCCTTAATAAGTCTTCTCCACCTTCTCCACTCATGGATAGGATCGTATATCTGGGTGGAGGTGTTCAGTCATACAGAAGTTAAGAGATTAGTACCCATTTCATAATAGATAGTAAGGTGAAGGTGCATAAGAAATACACTTTCCAATGAGCCAAAATCCACAAACAAATGTTGCGGAAGTTCAATATACCATTTCACGGTTGTACCGGTCAAAGTTTGCTGAAAGAGTCTTAAACAAACTTAATCATCCATAAGGGAGTTTGAAGAACACCACAAATAGAATTTCATGACATGTTTTTTTGGATTGTCTCCCTGCTTCCCATCGAACTTTGGAATGTCCGATGGTAACTTTAGCAGAATGGGAGGCCACGAGCAGTTATGTCGAATGGGTTCATTAATCAACTTGGACAAATCAGGCAAGTCCAATTTTTTTAGGAAAGGTAACTGCTACCACCTAAGTTGTACTTAGTGGTTTTCTATCAAGTGAGCCTAGTGAACCGGACAGGGATAACTTGTTCGGACTTCAGAGAACTTTCAAAAGTACTTCTGGGAAGTGCTTGTTGTATCATATCACATGTTCATACCCCATGGGGGAATTGTAATAAATGTTCTAGCATGATAGTTTCTGTAAAAGACTTGGTCTCTTAGACTTCATTTGTCAATCCGATCAGCCCAGGGTGTTTTTTCCCTTGGTTATTATTGGTTGTTGAATAAACGACTGATAATTTCTGAGTTTTTCACTCCATACCTCCAAAGTTGGGGTGGTCAGCTTGGCATTTGTGCCTATTGAGGTTATTAGAGTCTATGTGTCAATGTCTAAGCATTCTAGACATCATTTTTGAGTCATATGAACATGTCTAAGTCCCCCTAGGTGTTTTTCAATTTTTCAATTTTTCAGTGTTTTTTATTAAATTTTAATTTTTCCAAAAC
>LPNX010410201.1:179154-189484 GCA_001517045.1 Pseudotsuga menziesii
GGGGAATTTCACCCTCCCTCTCTCCTCAACACGTTTTTGGCTCAACTAGATGATTTTTGGTGGATTCTTCAGTGTTTTGGCCAATGTGTCAATGTATGGGTTGATGTGTCAGCCAGATCAGGCCCCCGTTTGACAAGTAGGCTCAGTTCCACCTCAGTTCTGCATTGATGAACTATCCATCAGAGGATTTAACTTGATTCCATGAGGAATTGCGCCCCCCCTGGGCTAGATGGCCTGCAATTTGTATAAATCAAGGCACAGCCTCCTCTTCCAAGCTAGTTAGAACTGAGATTGAGGTGTTGATGCTATTGTATTGTTGTAATTCTCATTTGAAATAAAGAAAATCTTTGGAGGCAATACGGTGTGGTGCCATTACATGTGTGGATGATTATTGCCATTGTTCTACTGAGGTAACCTGTATCTGTGGTCATTTCTTGCTATTTTCTTGTAGATCTGTGGTTAAGATTGGTAATTAGCTTATTACAATCTTGATAGGAAAGGTGTTGTTCAATAAGTATATTGGCTATCACTCTCCTTTGATCCATGTTTAGAATTCTAGATCTAGCATGTCCTATAAGCTTATATGCATGTTATCTTGAATCTCTTTGTATGTACTAATCGGATCTCACAAGTGTCTTGGCAAGTTATTTGATTTCAGCTGAGTTGCAGGTTCACACTTTGGAGAGGATGCTGATCTAGTTTGCTTCTTCATTCTCTTCAAAATATTTCAAAGTCATAGTCCCTCGGCATTCCACCTGAAAGCTCTACTGTGGATCTTCAAAGAAACCAACACTCTTTCTCTCTCTTCCTCCTTTAAAAATTATTAAACTTTCCTCAAAGCTGGTTACTTTAATGTTTATTTTTAAATACTGATATATCTCATAAAGAAAAGAATACATATATATAATTATCAATATCCCTTCAATTTTCTAGATCTTAGTTTCATTGTGCACATAAAGTTCAAATTCAAGAGATCTAGCTAAAATTGCCTTAGTTTCGCAAGTATTTTAGTGAAGAATCAATAGCTTGCTGTTAAGGTAGTTTCATTTGTTGTTCAATAATTTCAATATTATGCAATATCAATGCTGTTAATTTGCTGCACAAACAGCAAGCAGAGATCCCAAGGAAAGCTTGCTTTCCTTGGTTCCATTTTCGTCGGTTTAACTAGTTCAATTCCATTAATTTTTTGAGATAAAGTAGGCTGACCCAAAGGCACTCTTAAAGTGATTTGGGGAATTTTTTATTCTAATTCATTCACTGTCATTTATCAGGTATGACAGAGAATAAAAGAAGATGCTGTCCAAAGTGGCTGTTGGAGCGCTCAAATCCCCCCAGGGGGCTCTCTTTTGTCACATAATTTGTAATTGTTTTGCATAAACTGTAATATCTTGGTTTCATCCTATATAAGGACCAAGAAAGATCTGTTTTATCATTTCTTTGATATTTTAATCTCTATAATAAAATCATCCTTTGAATAGGCTCTTTCAAGCCCATTCCCCATCCCCCCTGGGGGGATTCGTGTCGGTGCCTTTTTGTCTTTTCTGCTTATTTCCTTTTACTAGAATTTATCTGATTGATAGGTTAGTATATTTGATCTTGTTTTTAATTCCATATTCCATATCTCATTTGCAAAAGTAATCATAATACTTACCCCACGATTTCCCGAGTGACCCGCAAGGGGAAAGAGATTCGTGGTAGGATTAATCAGAAAACTGCTTTTGTGTAGTTGTGTTATTTTCTCATATTTTGTTTATCAGCATATTAAAATTAACCCCTCCTTGATTCCCCGATTGATATCCACTTGGATCGAAAGAGGTTCTTGGAGGATTTTCTTTTTAAGCAAGAACACTCCTTTAAAACTTATTAAAATTTACAAGACTCCAGTGTGTATGCTCTGCACTTGGCTGCGGTTCGTCCGATCAGTCAAGCTGTATCAAAATCATTTGGGTGACTAGAATAATTAGGACTCACCTTCCCCAATTAACAAACTATCAGGTGAAAATCCAACACCTCGATCAAACCTTTACGGTGGCAAAATACCCAAAGGAAGCGGGAACCTACTGAAAAGTGACCTCGGGGCGCCGATCTCTATCACACCCTAACGGGTGCGTTACGAACATAGCCCCAGAGACTCCATTTCATCCCACATATTCCTTGCAGGTAGCCGTATAGGCTTTGTTTTGGACATACTCCAAGTACTCTCGGGTATATCTGGAGTCCCCCTTAAGCCTAACTTAAACAACTCATACTCCAATTTTAACTTAAAACGTACCAAGATGCAATCGCAAAACATTTATTCCAGACACATGCAAGCACACTGATCTTTTTTGACTCCATTATTAAGGCACTGGTCTTTTCTGCTTCATATTTATATTGTGTATCAACTTTTTGCTTTCGTGTGTATCTTCGTATCTTGTCATTTTGATTGTTTATAGTTAAAATATTCAAACTCCTAAATAACTGATTCAGTACAACATCATTACACTAAGAAATCATCCTTAGTAACTTAATAGGGTCTACCCCCCTTGGCTTCGTTAGGAGTTGAGCCTAAACGGAGGAGTCAAGAACAAGGTGACAGCCTTGACTCGAGACTTGCCCCCAAGGACACACCGAGTGGCTTGAAGATTTCTTCCACGTGATCCAGGTGTGTGAAAAGGTGGCAACACTTTTTGGCGCCGTTGCCGGGGATAAATCTTTTTATTCTCGAGTACGACTTTTATTTTCTTCCTTTTTGTTTTTGCTTTGTTTGATGAATTCTTAGAGTAGATCTTTAATTTTCATCTGGCGACTCCACTGACCTTTTTTCCAGTTTTTATTTTCACAAAGAAAAGCAAAAAATAATTTTTGTGAAAAATTTCATAAATGCTTATTTTTCTGTTTCACATGGCGACTCCATTGAAGGGATAAAACCCTGTTTTCTCATAAACTTGTGAAGTTTTGTCGTGTGTAGATGAGCCAATGCAACATGTTAAAACCTTTAAAGTTCATCACTTGACAGCTCCACCTTGTCAGTACAACGCTTTCAAATGGATATCATTTTGGATAAATTAAGGGAGAAATATGGTGCCCAGTTAGCCTTAGCATTTCAACCTATCGATTTCTCAAACATCCATGGTTTTCCTAACTATTGTGATAGTTTGGGGGATGCAAATAAATGGCTTCCACCATTTCATGGAGATGATGGTGACTCGGCCATCTGGCATGTCAAGTCTTTCCTTCAGTTGATTGCTGACTTCAATATTCTCTATGAAGACCATATGATGGAAATGTTTGCTAGTACTTTTCGGGGTGAGGCTGGTTATTGGTTCTATCAAGGCCTTCCTGATAAATGTATAAATTCTTTTCCAAGCTTCCTTTGGATGTTTTTAAAGCAGTGCCATGATGGTAGGGGTGGTATGAATGGTTTAAAAAAGTTCCTTGAAAATATCTGTACCTTCTACGTATCTGGGACAGAGTATCATATGAAAGCATATGATGGACCTTTTTCCATGATACAAAGTATTGAAGACTTGGAATCACTTCTTGAACACTTAAGTAAAGAGGAAGTCCATGATACTCCCATCAAGAAGCATCCTAGAAATTATTTAAGAGATGAAGAAATTAAGCGTCTTCTTAAAGAAAATGAGGAATCTCTCAATACACAACAAGATTCTGAGGAAGGGAAAATCCAAGATGATCATATTGAAGAGCTCCAGGAGGAGCCCATGATGGAACACAATGTTGAAGACTCTCCTCATGTCACCATAGCTGAAGACAATGAGGATTTGGTGTATTCTCAAGTGTGTTGCAATGCTGATACTTTTTCAGAAATCCCTCTAGAGAAATCCACTGAGCAACACATACCAAGTGATCCCATTGAAAATGTCCAAAAGGTTTCCTTGATGGAAGATAATATTGGAGATCCTCTTCATGATATCATGACAAAAGCCTATAAAGAAACCTATGATAATGACAATACAGTGTGTGGTGATACTAGACCTTGTTCTCCTCATATTGATGAAGGTTTGGAATGTTTATTTCCTTGTAACATTTTATCTAAAGAAGATTGTTATGAATACAAGGAGGACATGGATAGGCAAGAGCATGATGCCATGGATGAAGAGTCCACCACATATGACATGGTTGGGAGTGATGACTATTGGAATTTCATAGATAATCCAACTTGTGAAAATTTTATGGAGAATCCCATCCATGATATGTCCAACAATGGGAGCGTTTATTCAAAATTTTGTGGAAGTCCAATCTATGATACATCCATAGAGGGAAGCACAGATCTGGATGCCTAGGAAAACCTTACTATGGAGGAGGAGCATTCAGAATTTTCATGTGATCATTCAGAATCATACCATGCAGAGCCGCACAAGAGTATCAGAAATGAAGACATTGAGAAACAGTATTGTGAAAAGTTAGATGTAATGCAGTCAGTGGAATATCAGTCTCAGCCATCTTTTTCACATATAGAGGTTCCTTATGATTTGGAGCTACTTGGGGTTTGTGCAACAAGTTATCATTTGATAACCCCCGGTGATCAGTATGATGATGTAGTCAATCTGCCTCATCATTCTGATTGGTATATCAGTCCTATCCAGTCATGGATAGAAGCAGCCTGCATGAGCACATACAAGTTGGGGAAGAATTTTTATGACATTATTCATGCCTATGATCTGCCATCCATCCCGCCCATCCTGAATCATCATGCAGGTTTTCATTTTCTGAATAAGGTATCCTTACTTTGGCTGGTAACCAAAGACAAGGGAAATTTTTTTTATGTCAATAAAATGCTTAGGTGGTTACATTGGATTTCTGACTACACTTAACCCTTTTTATGGCATGCTTAGAGTAGGACAATAAGCTCCTTGAAAGAGAGCATTTACTTTCTGCATTTCTTTTTTATACTTAGCTATAATAAAACTTTGCTGATTTCTTACATTTATGTTGTTTAAATAAATCAACTTAATGGTTCATTTGGTTTTTTATAAAACTTGTGCTACTAAGGTTTTTCTTGTCAAGTTGAGATGTTTTTACAGGGTATATAAACCAGAGATTCTGATATTCTCGTATCCTCTCCTCGCCTTAAAGACCAGATCGAGCACACGTTCCACAGTCGGAGCCAGAATGTTACCACCTAAGTTGTACTTAGTGGTTTTCTATCAAGTGAGCCTAGTGAACCGGACAGGGATAACTTGTTCGGACTTCAGAGAACTTTGAAAAGTACTTCTGGGAAGTGCTTGTTGTATCATATCACATGTTCATACCCCATGGGGGAATTGTAATAAATGTTCTAGCATGATAGTGTCTATAAAAGACTCGGTCTCTTAGACTTCATTTGTCAATCCGATCAGCCCAGGGTGTTTTTTCCTTTGGTTATTATTGGTTGTTGAATAAACAACTGATAATTTCTGAGTTTTTCACTCCATACCTCCAAAGTTGGGGTGGTCGGCTTGGCATTTGTGCCTATTGAGGTTATTAGAGTCTATGTGTCAATGTGTAAGCATGCTAGACATCATTTTTGAGTCATATGAACATGTCTAAGTCCCCCTAGGTGTTTTTCAATTTTTCAAATTTTCAGTTTTTTCAGTGTTTTTTATTAAATTTTAATTTTTCCAAAACTTAGGCTAGTTTTTAATAGTTTAATTGGAAAAATTGAGTCTGTAATAAAAGTGGGCCAAATAATCACTTTCAGTCATGTAGGTGCTCATTTTAAAGCTAAGAGCACCATGTAAACCCATGGACCCACTTTTTCCTAAGTTTTGAGTGATCTTCCATCACTCAGGTCAGAATTCCCCAAAAATCAATTATTGATTATTTTAATTAATAAATTGATGAATAATGGAGCAAATCCAAAATCAAATAAATCAATGGATTCTCAACCGATTTGACTGAAATCAATCAGATCTGGAGAAGATTGATTGGATCTGACAAATCCTTGACTAAAGGAGGGGATCAAATCATATCCAGAGTTGATATACAGTGGTCTTTATGGGGAATTTCGCCCTCCCTCTCTCCTCAACACGTTTTTGGCTCAACTGGATGATTTTTGGTGGATTCTTCAATGTTTGGGCCAATGTGTCAGTGTATGGGTTGATGTGTCAGCCAGATCAGGCCCCCGGTTGACAAGTAGGCTCAGTTCAGCCTCATTGCTGCATTGATGAACTATCCATCAAAGGATTTAACTTGATTCCATGAGGAATTGCGCCCCCCCTGGGCTAGATGGCCTGCAATTTGTATAAATCAAGGCACAACCTCCTCTTCCAAGCTAGTTAGAACTGGGATTGAGGTGTTGCTGCTATTGTATTGTTGTAATTCTCATTTGAAATAAAGAAAATATTTGGAGGCAATACGGTGTGGTGCCATTACATGTGTGGATGATTATCGCCATTGTTCTACTGAGGTAACCTGTATATGTGGTCATTTCTTGCTATTTTCTTGTAGATCTGTGGTTAAGATTGGTAATTAGCTTATTACAATCTTGATAGGAAAGGTGTTGTTCAATAAGTTTATTGGCTGTCACTCTCCTTTGATCCATGTTTAGAATTCTAGATCTAGCATGTCCTATAAGCTTATATGCATGTTATCTTGAATCTCTTTGTATGTACTAATCGGATCTCACAAGTGTCTTGGCAAGTTCTTTGATTTCAGCTGAGTTACAGGTTCACACTTTGGAGAGGATGCTGATCTAGTTTGCTTCTTAATTCTCTTCAAAATAGTTCAAAGGCATAGTCCCTCGGCATTCCACCTGAAGGCTCTACTGTGGATCTTCAAAGAAACCAACACTCTTTCTCTCTCTTCCTCCTTTAAAAATTATTAAACTTTCCTCAAAGCTGGTTACTTTAAGGTTTCTTTTTAAATACTGATATATCTCATAAAGAAAAGAATACATAGATATAATTATCAATATCCATTCAATTTTCTAGATCTTAGTTTCATTGTGCACATAAAGTTCAAATTCAAGAGATCTAGCTAAAATTGCCTTAGTTTCGCAAGTATTTTAGTGAAGAATCAATAGCTTGCTGTTAAGGTAGTTTCATTTGCTGTTCAATAATTTCAATATTCTGCAATATCAGTGTTGTTAATTGGCTTCACAAACAGCAAGCCAAGATCCCAAGGAAAGGTTGCTTTCCTTGGTTCCATTTTCGTCGGTTTAACTAGTTCAATTCCATTAATTTTTTGAGATAAAGTAGGCTGACCCAAAGGCACTCTTAAAGTGATTTGGGGAATTTGTTATTCTAATTCATTCGGTTTCATTTAGCAGGTATGACAGAGAAGAAAATAAGATGCTGTCCAAAGTGGCTGTTGGAGCGCTCAAATCCCCCCAGGGGGCTCTCTTTTGTCACATAATTTGTAATTGTTTTGCATAAACTGTAATATCTTGGTTTCATCCTGTATAAGGACCAAGAAAGCTCTGTTTTATCAGTGCTTTGATATTGTAATATCTATAATAAAATCATCCTTTGAATAGGCTCTTTTGAGCCCATTCCCCATCCCCCCTGGGGGGATTCGCGTCGGTGCCTTTTTTGTCTTTTCTGCTTATTTCATTTTACTAGAATTTATCTGATTGATAGTTTAGTATATTTGATCTTGTTTTTAATTCCATATTCCATATCTCATTTTCAAAAGTAATCATAATACTTACCCCACGATTTCCCGAGTGACCCGCAAGGGGAAAGAGATTCGTGGTAGGATTAATCAGAAAACCGCTTTTGTCTAGTTTTGTTATTTTCTCATCTTTTTTTTATCAGCATCTTAAAATTAACCCCTCCTTGATTCCCCTATTGAGATCCACTTGGATCGAAAGAGGTTCTTGGAGGCTTTTCTTTTTAAGCAAGAACACTCCTTTAAAACTTATTAAAATTTACAAGACTCCAGTGTGTATGCTCTGCACTTGGCTGCGGTTCGTCCGATCAGTCAAGCTGTATCAAAAGCATTTGGGTGACTAGCATAATTAGGACTCACCTTCCCCAATTAACAAACCATCAGGTGAAAATCCAATACCTCGATCAAACCTTTACGGTGGCAAAATACCCAAAGGAAGCGGGAACCTACTGAAAAGTGACCTCGGGGCGCCGATCTCTGTCACACCCTAACGGGTGCGTTACGAACATAGCCCCAGAGACTCCATTTCAGCCCACATATTCCTTGCGGGTAGCCGTATATGCTTTGTTTTGGACATACTCCAAGTACTCTCGGGTATATCTGGAGTCCCCCTTAAGCCTAACTTAAACAACTCATACTCCAATTTTAACTTAAAACGTACCAAGATGCAATCGCAAAACATTTATTCCAGACACATGCAAGCACACTGATCTTTTTTGACTCCATTATTAAGGCACTGGTCTTTTCTGCTTCATATTTATATTGTGTATCAACTTTGTGCATTCGTGTGTATCTTCGTATCTTGTCATTTTGATTGTTTATAGTTAAAATATTCAAACTCCTAAATAACTGATTCAGTACAACATCATTACACTAAGAAATCATCCTTAGTAACTTAATAGGGTCTACCCCCCTTGGCTTCGTTAGGAGTTGAGCCTAAACGGAGGAGTCAAGAACAAGGTGACAGCCTTGACTCGAGACTTTCCCCCAAGGACACACCGAGTGGCTTGAAGATTTCTACCACGTGATCCAGGTGTGTGAAAAGGCGGTAACAGTAACTAATGATTAGGTTGTGTTATCTCCCAAACTGACCACCGTCTTTTTGGGTGATAGAATGGGTAAAAATTTTACTTCTGTAAGTCTTGGGCTTCAAAATTCAAATTTTCAGCTTTCGGCAATCAGCTAAGCCTGTGGAAGTTTACTTAACTGCCGAAACAAGTCAGTTTCGGCAGCTAAGATAGTTTGCCACAATGGCCTTAAACTGCCGAAAATGTTTTCATGTTCAAAATTTAAATTTCGTGCTCTTGAACGTGCCAAATGTCAAACTATATATATCAATCATCAAATTCCAGTCCACATGTCAATTCACAAATTGACATAACTAAAACCAGCGCTGAGTCAGACCCCAAGACCGACTGCAGGTGTCCTGGGCGTGGTGAAAGTCTTTGCATTTTGGAAAATCTGACAGGTCGAAGTTATCTGGCCTCTAATTGAACCAGTCACAACCCATTTGCAGACAGATAGCAGCGATCAAGGCAAATGAAGTTTTGTATGGTGCATTGATAAACGCACTTGCACAAGCTGGAAATGTGGACAAGTGCTTTGTGTAACGAGTGGAGACTTCATGAACCATACAAGCCTTACAAATTGCTCAGTATTGAAAGAGTTGCAGAGGTACTCCTATGGAGAAATGAGAAGCACACGATTACTATAATCCTGGCTCTGGTAGTTGTAACTCCAATAATGGTCATACTCAGATGTATGAAGGGGATGAACATTTAATTAATATGATGGATAGCAACAGAGGTGGCTTACTTCTTTGGCAATTGAGAAACAACCAAATGCGGAGTGTTATTCTGAAGTGGTGACAGTAATAGAGGCACCACATCGATCTGATCTGATGATTGAATTGATAAGGAAGCTGAAGCCACAGATCGTAGTAACAGGTATAGCAGATTTTGAGGCAAAATACTTCCACAGCTTTTGAGCAAATTCTTGATGAAACCCGACAAATTGGTTGCCGCCTTTTCCTGGATATGTCCAATCATCTTGAATCGTCTAGTTTACAGGGTAAAAATGGGATACTGAAATATCTCGCGACAAATACATTACCCCCACATACAGCAATATTTTGTGGGCTCGCCAAGAATCAGGTCTACTCAGACCTAGAGGTTGCCTTCGTGATCCCCGAAAGTGAAGAGGTCCTTACTGCCTTAGCAAAGACTATGGAGTTACAGAGTCAAACTGCTCTATTTAGCCAGTATTATTATGGCTGTCTTTTCCATGAGCTTCTAACTTTTCAGCTTCCAGATCGTCATCAAAATGCAAAGAGATTATGTACAGAGGAGAAGTCATTAAACATGATTGAAGTGGCAGGATCTGCTATTCGGGCTCTCAGTAAAGCAGAACTTTCAAACCCCGAACTNCTCTCATTAAAGCATAACTTTCAAACACCTAACTAAAGGACGTGGATGTAATTCATATAGACCTAGATCAAAGTGCTCTTACAATTCCTTCTACCGTGAAAGAATCAATGTTTGAAGGTTTTTCAAGATAGAATATTACAGATGCTGAGACCGATCTTGAACTAGGTATTGAAGTTTAACTAAAATAAAATATGGATTTCCATCAAANATGACAGATGCTGAGACCGATCTTGAACTAGGTATTGAAGTTTAACTAAAATAAAATATGGATTTCCATCAAAGCAATGTAAGGAAATTATCCTTGGTGATAG
>LPNX010410201.1:189698-236892 GCA_001517045.1 Pseudotsuga menziesii
CTCGACCTTTGCTTGTACTAGCTGTGCTCTATATAAGTAAGCTTTGTTCTAGCCTCTTGCAGCCTCAACATATGTTAGCAGCTTAACACAGATGGCAGCCATGGAGGCANCTCAGCCTTTGCTTGTACTAGTTGTGCTCTATATAAGTAAGCTTTGTTCTAGCCTCTTGCAGCCTCAACATATGTTAGCAGCTTAACACAGATGGCAGCCATGGAGGCAGAGTATCCAGATTTTCAGAATTACATGCAATCTAAACTTTCAGCAAGGGCTCAAGGTCAACTGCATGTCTGAGCTTATTGGACTGTTTCAAGATCACAGATGATGCACTGAAACGAGTTCTTGACAGCAATATTCAACTATAAAGTTATGTTTTCCAGGATGCACTAGAATAATGACAGAAAGCATGATGAATATATTGCTTTTCTCACTTGAGTTACTGCAGGTGGCAAGGAAATCATCACATGAAGAGATCAATCCCATATTTCAAGGAGCAATTGGTCCCAGATTTTGTGCAGCCAGCTAAGGATTCGACCCACCTTTTCAGTCTAGTTTTCCAACAGGAGGAGTAAATGCACATGTGGCAGTATAAAGTCATTAAAGACAAACGACAGCTGGAGGCTTATCTACCAGTCTTTGAACTTTTCAAAGATCATTATTCTCGTGATATATT
Organism: Pseudotsuga menziesii; assembly: GCA_001517045.1. NCBI lineage: Eukaryota > Viridiplantae > Streptophyta > Pinopsida > Pinales > Pinaceae > Pseudotsuga > Pseudotsuga menziesii. The sequence goes on from LPNX010410201.1 coordinate 190,369, forward strand.
TAGAATTAATTCAACAATTGAAGATATGATTTCATTATTCAAGTCACTTGGCATCAGAAGAGAAGTAAATACACAGGTGGAGACAGAAGTTAAACAAATTCCAGATTTGCCAGTAAACCCAATGATTCGAGAGACTTTACAGTTTGTCCCAGATTTTGTGGCCGAGATTTGGTTTTCATAATAATTATTTTAGTTGTTTGTTAGCAACGGGCTGGAGCCATATCTACTATATATTGTGTAAATTATGACAGAGAAAGGGGTTCGAGCTTGGAGACTTTGGCTTATGTCTGATTGCTAGTTATATAAAAATCACAGTTTTCTCTTGTTGTTGTACTCAGATTTTGTTACTCATTGTTATTCTGCACTCTGTTGGATGATTTTAGCTCATGCTCATTATTTGATGGAGGAAATTCTTGATGCTTAGTATAGCCCTGCATGATGTATGTACTTGGTTGTATAAACCCTGCAAACTTGATGTATTTGGTTGTCTGAGCATTTTTCTATATGTCTGTCCTATTATTGATCATCTGATGTACAGTTTCTAAGAGCACTGGCTCATTAAATTATTTGATTAGCAGTCTTTCATTTGCGCCATTCTTGTATCCCCTCGATCCACTTATTGAAAGTAAATGAAATTCTAAGTTACCAAGCATACTCAGCCATAACCACTGAGTAGTTTCTTGGAGAGCTAACAGGTAGCACATACTTGTAATAATAATATGGCATATAAATACTAGTAGGACCATAAGTAGATTGATAGATAGGTTGTCGTGATGAAGAACTACCGGAAGATCCACCCGCAGGGGGTTGATTTTTGGGATCATGACCATTAGGACCACTAGGGCCTCCGAGAGGAGGACCACTAGGAATTTTGGGACCACCAAGACCATTGGGACCACTAGGACCACCTAGACCACCAGGAGGCAGACCACCAGACCCTCTGGGACCCGTAGGAGGTAAACCTCCGGAGCCATTGGAACCATTAGGAGGAGGGCCACCAGACCCTCCAGAACCATTAGGAGGGAAGACACCAGCCCCCCCAATACCACCAAGACAATTAGGACAATAAGGAGGAAAGCCACCAGGCCCTCCAGGACCATTATCCCCCCTAGGGAGAGGACCTCCATAAGGTGGTCCTCCGACACCCCCCACAGTATGTATAGGTATCCCCCCCATAGCTGGCATGTAGGACCAGTTAGGTTGCCCCCATGGCATGAAATTATTACTAGGATATGGAATTCCAGCATAAGGAATTCCTGTAGGGTTGGATGGATAATTAATGTTTCGTATAGGTACTTGATTTGCTGTGTAACCATAACCCCAAGAGGTTTGACTAGTTACAGGTTGTACCCCCAAGGGTTGACCTGAAATGGATGGGGGGTTACCCACATTTGTGTATGTAGGAGGGACATAAACTATATATTGCTCTATATTAGAGGTATGTCCATGGCTAGGTACAATTCTGGTGACCGATAATGTAGGTCGTGTTGGGGGTTGCCCCCCGACACTAGAAGGTATTGATGAAACAGGAATTGAATGTTGAGCCCCAGATGAGAAAGACCTAGGAGGATTGGGAATATACATAATATTGGAGGAAGTGAGGTTGGAAGTTTGACCTAGATTATGTGGAGTCACTGTGTGATCTATAATTGGTTCAATGGGTCTCATAGAATCGGCAAGTCAATGATATCCCACAGGAAAAACTGCAGAAAATGATGGTGGTGTGCCCAATATGTCATCTATTTTCTTTCTAATTTCTTATGCATGGAGAATAGATTCCTAGTACTATCTATGTTCTTCTTCATTTGGTGAAACTTATTTAGAAAATTTTAAACGGGTGCCAAATGAGGTAATGGCTTGTCCTATAGAGATGTCCCAAAATGGAGCATTGGGACCATAATCTGGATGGGTAGTATCATCAACATGACCCTCTGTGGGAGAATGGAATGAAGTATTACCCTGAGAAGGTTGTTGGACCAAGGGAGGTGAGTGTGAAGAATATGGTCCTCTGCTTTATGCAACCACATTCTCTCCCACTTGGGAGTTGGTAGCATCTCCTTGGTTGATAGATTCCATAGGATTTTCTCCTGAAACAGGAATAAAATCAGGTGGCAAGCCCTGTACTCTCCTGGACTGTATTAGCTCAGCCATTTTGTAGAGATCCTATCTAACCTAGGGTCTCAAAACTAGAAAACACACCAAAATTTCCTTACTCAAGCTATAGGCCAAACAAGCAAACTTAAATGACAGGAGGAGTTTAGATAGTCAAGTCTCTCACCAGGATTGTCAAGAAGGTTCCACTTGCGATATACCTGAAGGGTATGTGCGTAGTAATCTCCACGAATGTTTTTTTTGGTGTATGGCTCCAAGAAAGATGGCCAGAGGGATTTTCTCAGATAGATAAGGTATCCTAGTGGGGTCTTCCGATATACGCAAGGTACGTGAGACCTCAAATCGGTAGTAGTGTTGTCTAATCCATAACCGTTCACAAGGGGCCTTTCTATATATAATCAAGTACGTGAAGTACCTTTCTATATACCTCAAGGGTATGTGAAAGGTTGTTCGATATATCGACGGTACGTGGAAGAACCATGCGAGTCCCAGGATTTAATGCGGACGATTAACGACAAATCCTATGCTTAACGACACCCGAACATGTCTCTAGCCTATCACTCAAATTCTAACACACAAGCCTGACAGTGTAGGGATGAAAGCAAACAAACTCAAATTAAAAAAAAAATGATGAAAAACTAGTTCTGCAACAAGTCTTACCTGACACCACGCTGGAGGGGTCTTGACAGAGCGGTTCTAGACAAGCACCGCTTCTGGATAATGGGACTTAGGCAGTGGCACTGCTTATGGCCAACAGAGTTCAGGTGGTGGCACCGCTTCTTTCCAACAGCACATGTGCGGTTCCATGAATAGATCCAAAACACAAGGAGAACGAAATATTAAGTTAGAAATTGATCAGATCAAGGAAACAATTGATGGATTGACAGTAAAAAAGAGCATAAAAAGTCGAAATAGTTCAGATTTGAACATACCTGGAAGTTTCAAACCAAATTCAGTAAATCAGATGGCAGATCTGACTAAGGAGAGTTGGAGATGGAGCCTGGATTTGGACAAGAGTTCCAGAACTGAGGAAGATCAGATCAACTGATATTTGCATTGTTCCCCAATAGAGTTTCCATATTTTTTATCAGGAATATTGCACCTTCTACGGACATAAGCTGTTCCTCTGGTCTAAATGGTTCAGATCCAGAACAAATGAGTGAACGACAAAGGATGAAGAGCTTCCTTGAATGCCATAGACACCTAGAATACTGCTTCGATTGTGAACCGGTGTAGCTGCAAATAGATCAAACAAGAAAACACATCAAACCAACTAGAAAATCATCTACTTATCCATGTTAGTGACTAAGGAATATAACAACATGTACTTGTGAAATCAAAACAACAGTAATGTGGGACAAAAATCAGCTTTGCTTTAAGAATGTATGGATAAGCTTACAACCATCAACACGCCCCTCCACTAGACAAACACTTCATTCCCATAAGCTCCAACTTTGCTCTCTATGCTCTCCAATGACTTGGACTAGGTAGTCAATCCAACAGCATAAAAATACCTCTATAGTTTTCCCCCTCAACTATGGATATGAGCTTGTATTTATAAGGCTCAATGGATAGGGATAGTTGAGAGAATTATATGTGAGGTGGCTCCAAGATCCTACCAAGGGGGATCTCAAGCTCAAACTAACCCATAATGATAGGGATAAGGGAGGAGACGAGGCTCAAGTTCTATAATCCTCGAGAAACTTCTTTTTTTCCCATTTTACCCAGGGGATTGCTTTTCTTCCCTTATGACAAAGCGGTTTATATGAGAACCGCTTTTAGACCAAATACCATAGGCGGTGGCACCGCTTCTCTAAAACCAGATACAGGCAGTGCTGAGCATGGTATCGCTCATTAGCCATAGGGCAAGCGCGGTGCTAGGTTTTTTCAAGTAGAATTGACAAACAGAGCAAATTTCCACTCTAAGTGTTGGGATTAAGGGAAAATATGGAAGTTAAGGATCTTATCACATGATGGTGACAGGATTTAGGTATAACACTGGTGGCTACTCTTTAGTGTTAACTCTTTATAAAATAAGTTGTGAAATTTTCATACATTCCAATTCTCAGCCACATCACACACCATTTTGTGGCATTCATCATTTTTTAAAGTGGAATGAAAAACTGAAAAGTAAGTGTATTCTTATTATTTTCTTTCTTGATTTGTCTTTGAATAGCCCCACAGTTACTACATTTTCATTCAATTTCAACAAAAAATATTCATTCGTAAATATGTAAAATTTTAAATTACTAAAATTACAACTACATTTTCATTCATTTTCAACAAAAAAAATCTTCATTCCTAAATATGTAAAATTTTAAATTATTGAAATTAGAACCTAAGTCGTGTACAAGTACAATTAGGGCCACATTTCCATACCGCAGTTGAAGCGGATTTTTCAAGTGAGGGTTCACAGTGGGTGGTGATTTTAACTTTTCTTATATTTATATTTATTTGTAGGGGGGAGTTGGTCTTTGTGATTATTCCTGCCTTCCCATCCTTTCACATTTAAGTGAAAAATAACACATCTTGTAAATAGTAATATCAATAATTTCCTTAAGGGGGCCTTAATATCAATAGCCACATTTACCAAACTCAATGAAGGGAGGGAAAATGGTTCCCAGGATTTGAACGTTGGTTATAGTCATAACAATCAATCCAACTTGCTACTAGAAAAAAACATGGAAAACAACTTTATAAGTTTATTAAGACACATATATACACACACTTTTATTTTTGTTTCAGACTCATATGGTCTATATGACCTCATTTTAGAGAAAATGAAATTAATCATATTTGATGTGGGGTTTCTTGAGATATAAACTGTCAAATTTTATAATGAGGAAAAAAGAGGCCTACATTGCAAAGAGCAGGTGTCCTTCAAAGGATATGTTAGGTTCAAAAGGTCTATAGTTTTCCAAAATGCATGGGACTTGCACCCAACCTCATCACATCACTTTTGAAACTCATGCTATACCGGTGGGATGGAACACAATGGGAATGGAATCCTAGTGGAGAGATTGACACTCCATTGATGACCTCAATGAACCAACATCATTTTGACATTTTTTAAGAAAATTAATTGCATCGGGAGAAGTGAAGTAAAATCTACAGCCCAGTGTAAGGGAAATGTATAATGTTTGTAGTATTATACCTAGCACAGGTGTGCCACATTGCATAAATAAAATCAATATAATATTACAAAATAAGCAACAACCCAATTAGCATAGATGAGGTTATACATATGTCCTTATAAATCAAACATAAAAAAAGTTATGTAAAATTTAAAAAAGAAAATTTAAGAAAATAATGCCAGTACCTATTTGAATCGATTAGCAGTGGCTGGTTCAAGCAAAACGTGGTTAGAACTGATCAGGTTGACTGGTGTGCTTCCTTCACCCACAAAAACAAAATATTCGGATGATTATGTAGTTTGATTTGATTAGCCAAAAATGTATTCACATTGTCTATAAAAACTGAATCTAGAAGCTAGTTGCACCATATGTAATTGATTATCGATGCTATAATAACAAAGTTATTTCACATACCTGGGAGAAACTAAGATAAGTTATAGAGCATATATTGGATTAATGTCCATTTACATTGCCTGCTTTCCTTTGCAATGATTATAGTCATATTGCCACTCAGATGATTATTTGTTTTAATGGGCCAAAAAATTTATTCACGTTTTCAATTAAAGCGGAATCTTGAATGTAGTTGAACCATAGCTAATTACTCATCGATTATATAATAACAAATAAATTTAAGTTACTTGAGTGAAACTAAATTAATCATGCATTGGATTAATTTATGATTTTCATTTTTATGTTGGAATTATGTCGTTTTACATATTTTGACTACATAAGGTGCAATTTTCTTTGCATCAAACTATTCTGTGAGTTCAATAGTTTAAATAAAAATGTGAGGTGTTTCCATTGCCTACTTTCCTTTGTAGTGATTATAATCATATCATCACTCTAAAAGATTGGGATGGCCCAAAAAACCAAAGAATCATTGAGGCAATTCTTTACCTAATTTGGGAGCTAAAATACTTGTAACAACAATAATATTTTCTCTTTATTCCCTCTCTAGTTAGTTTGAATTAACGAGTTTCACCGAATGGATTAATCCATTGCTTAAAATTTAAGTAAAGCCTCTTCCTAAATCTGGTATTCATTGTTGTGACAGTGTTGCATTATTTGTATAATAGTAATTTCATCAAATGGCTATATGGTTCTAACTTTTGATACCTTGAAGCGACGGGCCTAGGACTTGTCTCTTCAGTATGGATGTTACAGAGATTCTCAATTCCTTGAAGGGATGGCCCTATGAATTGTCGCTTTAGTTTGGATGTTACTGAGCTTCTCCATTCCTTGAAGCAATGGCCCTAGGACTTGTCGCTTCAGTTTGGATGTTATCGATCTTCTCAATTCCTTGAAGCGATGGCCCTAGGACTTGTCGCATCAGTTTGGATGTTACAGAGCTTCTCAATTCCTTGAAGCGATGGCCTTAGGACTTGTCTCTTCATTTTGAATGTTACAGAGCTTCTCAATTCTTTGACATTGTATGGATGATACTTTATTTGTTAACTTAGTTCACAATCCAACCATATCTGATTAATCCTATTTGGGTTTGTTATTAAGTTTTCTAGCCTTTACTTTGCAATTTGCATTTATTGTATTTATATTGTCATCAGGCTCATCCACATTGTATGTTATCATAAAAGACTTCCCTAGGAAATTTCTCAATGTCCTCTTTGGTGATGTGGGGTCTATAAAATGGCCATAGAAATGTTTTCACATTGTCTTTAAAAATTATTCTTGAGGTTTCTTGCAGCAAAACTCCATAATTAATTTCTCATCAACACTAATAATTTGTTTTTAACATGCCTTAGAGAAAGTAAACTAGGCGTATTCTAGACTTATGCCCATATGTATTTTTATTTTTTAGTTTCTAATTATGAAATCCATTTTTCTTGCAAGATTCAAAACACATCCTAGATTAAGCCCATCTCGATTTATTTAACCCTACCAAATTGCATTTTCATGAAAGAATGAAAGTATATTCATAAAAAATGAAAGTGAATTAATATTTCTAACATGTTTTCTAATACATACTATATATGGAGAGTGACTGAGAAGGTACTGTAGGTTTATTTTCTTCAAAAACTTGTATCACTTGAGGCATGGAAGCACTCTGTTCAAATTCCCCTATATTGTTCAAGAGCTTCAAAACAAATTATTATATTAAAATAAACCTTGTTAAAGTTGACTGCATAGATTATGAAAGTTTACCTTTATGGTCATAAACAAAATCAAGATCGAAACATGGTTTATTCCAGAATAAGGACTATAAATAGAGCACATGCAGTCCCTTTATGCATTTGGTACCTGTGCCAGCAATATAAAAGTGGACTAGACAAAAAATTGAGGATTGGGTTGTTGATGGGAACATCCCATTCATTTTTATGATCTTCAATGATCATGGGTTGATCTCTAAGCCTTCTTGGGATAGGTTAACTGCTGTATTTCACTCCCTATAAATATGTTTGTAGGTTAGATTAATCCAAACATTGTTCATTCTCTTTATTTGTTGAAACAATGGAGTCAGAGATAAAATTCCCAGTTCAGAATATCCACACATCCAATTTATGATGATTAAAGCGTCTCCAAAAATCTGCAGGTTGATAAAAATTGTGCTCAATAGCACATCTCAAGAAAAGTTTCAAAACCAAAAGTTATGTATAACCATTGGAGCCCTATCCCAAACCTTATATACATTGAAAAGGTGTTGCTGAGATAAATGATATCCTCTGCCTTGCTCAGCATCAGATTTCCCTGCATGGCACCAAAAAGAAACCACAAGGACCAATTTTATCTATTTAAACCTATTTTATTCATGATTTTTTTTCAAGCCCTTCAAAGACTCAGTGCAGCTGCATAAAGAATTGAAAGGTGGTAATCTCCCTATAACCTGCATAGATCATTGAAAGGTGGGAATATCCCTATCATTGAAGATAGCAGAGTTTCTGGACAACCAGTTTCCCTAGGAAGCTACCATTGGTAAAGCCATGTAGAGTTTTAATTCACTTATTTGTAAACCAAAAAATTTAAGCAAGAATCTATAGAATCAAACCTGGTAACCATTCTTACAACCTTGTGATATCCTCAACTTCTGACCAGACTTCACCGACAAGTGATAAATTGATTAATGTTGAATAAACCATCTATAATTTAATATCAATATGTTTAATGTTGTGTTTGATTGAAATTATATCTTAACATGTCATTAAAAATGGCATATTCTTTTGTTAGACTATTTATCTTTTAATTATTTTTTTTTGTAATTAATTAAAGGCATCATTCAGATGGGTTTATTTAAATTTCGTTGTTATGCATTATATTTTTGTGTTATCAATATGCTGATATATCATTATAGAATCCTACTTCATTATGAATTCTGGAAAAAGTATATTCTTGTCCTCATGGGTATTTAGTACAGATAGTGGGAGTAGATTGTTTTCACTTGCATGGTTTTATGTTACCATTCATCTGTTCTTTGCTTGTTCTCTTTTCTCTCTATATATTTATATGATATTTTATAGTATCATTTTTTTCTAGTGGCAAATTATCTATTTTGGATCTTCTCCTTATATAGTGATGATAAAGATATATGGAACACACATGACGATATACCTTGAGAGAGAAAATATTAAAGTCCTTGGTTGGTCCTGTTTCTCCTATAGGTAAAAGGGGTTGGCTCCCCACCTTTATGGTATGCCTTGGTCTTGTGGGTATGGGCGTTTTCTTACCACCTTGTTGTGACACTTAGTTGAATTATGGTACTTTTGGTAATAGAACCCTTATTGTTTGTGGTACCATGACCTCTTTGATATGATGACCTAACCTTATTGTTTTTATTGTTGTTATTTATGTGACCATTTTGACCTTTGGTACCCTATACTAAGTTAACCTATTTTTATTTTATTGGTAACCATCCTAAAAGTTGGGTTTGAATAAAGACCCCTTAAAAGTCCTTTTGAGTTATAAAAACAAGTCTTACCCTTCAGTATGGATCCATCAAAGAAGATATATCTCAGCTCGGATCTTTCTGTTTGGTGTCAAGGAGTATGTTGCTAGAGTTTCACTACTTCACCCCTGGGTTACCAGATCTGAGTTTAATGGTTTCTCTGTGCTCCCTTATTTTCTAAATCATGCGTTGTGACAAGTTGTGACCTTGTGCATATGAACTATGCACTGTTTGGTGTCTCTCTTGCTAAGATGTGACCTAATGCATATGACCCATGGAATGTGTGGTGTCTCTCCTATACTTGAAATGTTAGGCCGTCACTTTATGAAGCTGAACTGTGACTATATTAGGTTGATCCAAGACCATTTTTCTGCTGAAAATATAGGCTGTGTTCATTTTTGTGGGCCAAAATTGGATTTCTAGCTTTGCAATCATCCCTCTGGGATGCTAAACCTTCTTTCTGACTATGTAAGGTGTATCCTAATGGATTGCGACTATGTATGATATCTCCTAGATGGGCCATGGACTGTGATGACCTCCCTCATTCTTAAAGTGGACTGTTGTGACCTCTCCTAGCTAGGCCATGGCTAATTTGACCTTACCTTTCTGTACATGACTTGTTTGGTGTTAATTATGCTATAGGGAATTGTGATATTTTATGGTTGATTAGCTGTGTTTTGGGATAAATATCATTGCTACTATCCTACTAGGGTCTTTATACATGGTGACTGAGATATATTACTTTATATTGTATGTATCTAACCTCAACCTACTAACACTCTAACCTACTCTCTATCAAGGTATGTGTTGGGCCAAGGAAAGTGCACAAGAAAGAATCTGACACACAAACAAAGGAGGAAAAGTGTGCACGTGAAAATGGAAAAGTGGGTCAAGAAGGAAGCAAATGAACCGACGTAGAAAGCCTAAAACATGCGCATGATGGTTAATGCATTATAGGAATTTTGCGACTGGGTATGGCCTGACATTTAATGTAACAGAGATATTTTCTAGATACCTGAGTCTATAATAACTAAGTAGTACTCATTCGACCCTGCGTGGTCTTGTAAATGATATAAATAAGAGGAACCTATTCTGTATAAGGGTTAGATTCAATGTTTTTGTTGTTAGCTTGGATAGGTAGCTTCAAGGGGTAGATTCAGTAGTAGTCCAGTAGTTGGCTTAAAGAGGAGAGTCTAGTGGAAGTAGAAGGTTGTTGAGCCATGGATCTTGTAGTTGTGTGCATAGATATCTAGTAAAGTAGAAGAGTCGATCCAGTCTATGTGTGGATCAATAGGAGTAGATAGAGAATAAACTAGAGAGCATGAGAGAAAGGATATTGAGTTATAAAGACATATCTTAAGAACAGTCTACAAGTTGCAGGATGCAAGGTGCTACCTATATTTCTCATGCCAGATGAAGATTGTCTTGGTGGTTTTTCCTAGATATGTTTCCATGTTATTTCCTGTGTTATATGAATGAATGTTGTTGAGTGGTGAATGTTTATGTGAATGTTTTCTTATCATACAATTATTACAATTATTACAGTTACAATTGTTAATTGAACACATGTCGTTGTATGAATGACTGACTGTTTAAAAGTATTGTTGTACTACTGTGTATAATGAGCTCATGGTTAAGTTGTTATGTTAAAATATAAGTTGTGCACTTTCTGTCAATTATAAGGAATCAGCTGTGTCGCATAGTTGCGCTAGTTGTTAAAGTTTAAGGACAAGGTTGTGTAATGTGGGTGGCATGTGGCACTTGATCATGCCACTATCGCAGAGTGAAGGAATTCGTCCCATCGTCTTTGTTAAGCACCTTGGCCGCATGCCAAGGGAATATAATCCCTCACTAAATGTGGCAACATGGTTTTGGAATTTACCCATTAAAATATCTTGGGTGATACTGCGCTTGCCTCATGGGTGTTGCCGACTGAGCTTGCTCTGTCAGGTCAATTCCTTTTGGTGTCTTGTTGGTATTGTGTTGTTGGTTGAACCACAGGTCAATAGAAGAAGGAGAAAGAGGCCAAAAAATGGTTTTGTTTCCGGGACTTATAATCATTTGAGTCGAGGGAAATGTTGTGGCATCCGATGAAGAAAGAGATAGAGTACTAGATGGAGTCTAAGACACTAGCATTTGCGCAAGAAGAGAGAACAAGATCTCAGTTAAGTGAAAAAAACTAGGTAGACCAGTACATATATTCTGACATTCATGAGATATTCTTTGTAGATATTCCTATTATACTGCACGAGTGGCTATCAATATTGGCAAGAAGGAAGAAAAATTTACAGATAAGAGAAGCAATCGAGTGGAGTGATCAGTTGGTGCACGAAGTAACCAGTGTAAATAACACCATATCTAGAGCTGTCGATTTTTGGATTGAAAATATTTTGCAAGGATATAATACTAAGTTTGCAGTAGAGGCTATAATCTCATATAGTGAGGCTGAAAAAAAAAATTCCAAGGACCTTGAAGAAAATATTTGTTATCTATCAGTACATGGATAAAGATGCTCGTGTATGAGAAGGGTATCTTGTAGTTGAGTAGTTGAGTCACATACCTTGGAGGAAGGCTATGTCGCAGATGACCTGTTAATAAAATTGGGAATGCTAAGTTGATATTTTTTGAGGAAGTATAGAACGAGAACTAGAAGCTAGATTCCTAAGGAGTGGAAGGAGATTCATATCAAGGAAGAGAAGAAAGACAAAGGAATCTTGATGAGCTCTTAGTTTGTTCAAGGAGAGTGAGCACGAACTTCATTCGCAGGTAGATGAAGGGTCTTGCGATGAAGAGGAGGACTATAGCCCAATTTCAAAAGGACCAGAAGACTCAAAAGCATTTTTCGAGACACCAAGGTCTAGATGAAACTACCTTACACTAGCAGTATCACCCTAGGTAAAGTCTAGAGCCTCATCTCCTGAAAGAGTTGTTAATACTGATAGTGCTAGTACTCTGAATTGCGCATAGGAAAATACACCTCCATTAAATTAGTCATTAGATAACCCTAACACCGGCATGAAGATCAGGCATGATATTCAGTTACCCACATTTAATGGTAATGGAGCAGAAGATCCAGAGCAACATTGGTTCATCTGTGAAGCCATTTGGATGGTTCGATTAGTTCAGAATGTGGACTTAAAGAAAGCGAAGATGATCATGACTCTAAGGGGTTGTGTGCTTGACTAGATTATGAAGTTCTACGTGGCACCTTCAGAAACACCACAGAAAACCCTTGAAGAGATACGAGCTGCAATGATCTTTGAGTTCATGAAACCTAAATCCAAGTCAGTGTATCACTGAAAATCAAAGAAATCAAACAAGCATTGGCAGAGTCAGTATGGGACTTTGACTAATAGTTTAAGACTTTGATGGACAAGGTAAGTTTCTAGATGTCAGATGTACAACATAAAGAGTGGTTTATTGCACTGCTATTACCACACATCCAAGGTCCATTAATGTAACAAAATATCGAGTCACAGACATAAGCACTAGAGCTGGAAATGAATATAGAGGCCTCACCAATAGACAATCATGTTGTAGTAATGGTACAAATTCAGTTGCAATTGGCTAATCTAACGACACAACTTTAGGACAACAAAAAGGGTGAGGAAGCCCATGAATATTTATGGTGCACAAAATGCGAAACGAACAGACACACCAAGGATAATTGTCTGACCTTCAGGAATTACGTCTCATTTGGTGCTCCAAACCCATTAAGTGCCCATAGACTAGTCTGGTTCTACATATTCTAGATTAGAGCACACTGCAACGAAGAATGTCTATACTCACAAAATATTGTAAGCACTCCCACAAACCTATTTTGCAAATTTTGTAAGTTAGTATGGCATGAAGAGAAGGATTGCAAAGCGTACCAACTCTTGAAGCAACAGATGGTTAGCAAATACTTGATGAAGAATGATGGGTAGACTCAAGATGAATCAGCACAAGAATCAAATCATCCTGCACATTTCCTGCCCAATCAGTTTCAGAACCAGTATCATCCTTAGTGTTATCTCTCAAAATAATTTTATTTTTCAATAAGTTCACTCAAACAATTTATTTTTTGAAAAGATGAAGATTTCAAGTCATATTACAAAAGACATTGTGGTGACTAACAAAGTTGGGATATTTGATCTATTATTTGATAAATTTTGAATTTTTAGCTTTTGGTGCCTTAGGTGAGATTTTAAAGAGCTCAATAGCCACTAAAAATCCTAGCTTTTGGCAGCTAATAGTTTAAACACAGGACTAGGTTATCCATTGAAAGCTTTCTCATTACGTTATTTGTTAAAATTCTAGTAAAAGGACTTTCGGTGGCTTAGGTGGGTTTTCCAACAGCTCATTAGCCATCGAAAATATTTGGTTTCGGTATCTTAGTGAGTGTTTACAGGAGGACATTAACCACCGAAAGAAAATGAAATACGTTGGATAAAAAGTGAGTTTCAGTGGCTTGGGAAAAAGTGTGGGTGATTCATTAGCCACCGAAAGATTAGCTTTCAGCAGCTAATAAACAAAACCTTAGATGCTCTTAAGCACCGAAAGCAAATGAAATATGACGTGGAAGAAAGCAATTTTCGATGGCTTGGGTGAATGTGTTGGCAGCTCATTAGCCACTGAAAACCTAGCTTTCGATAGCTAGCAAACAAAACCTTGATACTCTTAAACCATTGAAAAGGAAAGAAAAGGAAAATAGTTACCTAATTGTCAAATCAAACCCGTCATCACCAAACATGTCATGATTTGGCAAGATAAGCCATCGAAAGGACAGGGAAAAATTGTGGTAAGGCATAAATTAATGATTAAAGAGGTTGTTGTTGCTTTGGCCTTACTGATGGGAATAAAAACCCTAATCTACCTCCATACATACTACGACTGTAGAAAAACTGCCACTGAATGCCCAGTTCAAAATTAAAATGATTACTGAGTGATATGTCTCGTCGATATCACCAGTAGCCATCATCATCTCACTCGAGCACTTACCTAGCAGTTAACCCCTCAGAATTAGTGCCATATCTCAAGTACACTCTGCCTTCGATTGCATGCATCCTTACCACTCGAGGCCTTCTCTGAAAAAACAGTTTGCTAACATCTTCCACAGAATTTGAATTTTATTTTTGCAGGTACTCAGAGGAAAAATTCAAAAATGAGGAAGGGAGGGCCTGCTCTCAGGAAATAACTAGGAGACATCAGCTACCAACAATCCCATCCAAAAGTTTGCCAATTTTTCAGAGATACAGACTGCTACAGGTTTTGTGAAAAATTTCAAGGGTCACACCAGCAAATTGCAGAGGCATTTGCCCTTTCTTTTGATGGATCCAAGGTAATAACAAGGAAGGAATAGTTCATGGTGGATAAAAACCTAATTATAGAGGTGACAGAACTCCCAAGAACTGGGGAGAAGTGGTTTAAAACCACCATTACTTAAAATGTGGAGTTCAGATCCTATTTAAATCCTAAACACAGATGTGGTGTAGAATAAAAGTGTTCCATCCTCCTGGCTAGAAGAAAGGTGGTAGAAATTACTGAAAGCCATTGTGGTATATATAACTTGTGAAGGGAGATATAACAGGGAAATGCTATGTCACTTTAAAATAATGAACCATTTTACAGGAAAGAGCCCTCTAAATTTACCTTTTTACTTACATAGGATTTTGGCAAAAATGGCACACCAAGTGAAGGCTTAGGCAACCAAGATTGTTGGAAGGTTGTCTCACCATGGCCTTATAAAAATCCTTATCCAATAATTGTTGAAGAATATAAATATGGCATGGACACATTTTTGTTTTGGAATGGTTTTGAACAGGCTAACAACCAGAAGAGAAGGAAAATTCACCTTCGAAGAAATACACCACCCCCAAGAGTGGAAAGAGAAAAAGAAGGGCTATCTCACCAGCACCTGTAGATCAATATTCTTCCCCTTCTAAAAACAAACAAGCTAAAATAAACCCAGACTTCAGTGAAAAGGGAAAAGAAATTCCAACGCAAAGAGAAAACATTCTAAACTTTTCCTACTTAGAATCAGAAGAAGAGAGGGGGGAAGGGGCTAACCTAACAGAGAAATTGACAGCAGAGCAAGAAGAGCTTCCTTCACCAACACCTAGCGAAGAGAAGGATGAACAAAGAGCAGAGAACTCTACAAGTGAACTTAGATCTCAAAGAGTGAGCAAACTGCAAGAAAAAATACATGAACTAGAGATTTTGGACAGAGAGATAAAGAGGAATAATGACATTTTGACCAAGAGGAATAAGCAGTTGCAAAATTTTGTCCTGGAGATGAGAGGGAGGTATGTCTAGCTAAAAAGGACAAATATAAGGTAGATGAAAGACAACACTAGGCTGTATAGGATGATTAGGATTCTGAGGCTGTAGTTAAATAATTCCAGATCAAACCCTAGCTCTCATTTTACACTAGAAACACTAGCTGAAGCAGTAGTAAGACTTTAGAATCCAGAGGAAATCCAAGAGGCTACTGACTTTCCAAACATTGGGTAAGCTAAAGAAATACCAGAATATCAACAGCAAAAGTAAAAAGGATGAATTTGGGAGGTGAATGACAAATTTTGCAAAAAACAGGGCTTTCGGTGGCTTAGGTGAACGCAGAAGCATTTCATTAGCCACCGAAAGCAAAGCTTTCGGCAGCTAACAGACCTGAAATTTTGACTCCTTAACCACCGAAAGCAAAAAGAGGCACACAAAGAAATTTTGGCATAAAGGACCAGTTTTGGTAAATATACCTAGCCCATGGAGGAAGTGTAAAGCTGGAGGTTGCTGAAATACGCCATCAGAGGAGATCTGTTCTAGTTTTGAGGATACATCAAAGAGGAAAGGGTCACAAACCCTACCTATTTTAGCAAATAGTGAATTATCTAGCAAAGGACCAGTTACAGCTTTATCCCCCGTACTCACTGTAGTCATCAAAAGGTTCAAATAGCAAACGAGTTTTACAATTAGATAGACTAGTAGTTAAATTAGGGTTTTTGACCTAATTCTGCAAAAAACAATTATTTTGTCTATTTTTAGTAAATCAGATCCAATTTTTCAGGATTTGAATATTTTTGTAAAGGCTATAAATCCTAATACTAATGTTATAGAAAAGGTTTGACTTCGGGGACCTATAGACCACTACTATTATCAAACATCTCATATTTCTAATGACCTAATATAATCTCTTTTTCTATCATATGTTCAGCTTCCATTTCTTGTCTATTCTGTGCTTATGCTTGAATGTGTTGTTCAGGTTTATTCATGTTATTTGATGTCTAATAGTTGTCATCCTATCTGCATGTTGATGATTTGAATTACAAGTACTTTCCTTGTTATGATTAGTGATTTATATATGTGTGTGTGTGTGTGTGTGTGTGTGTGTGTGTGTGTGTGTGTNAATAGTGGTAGTTAGAAGCCTTATCCTTGATTCAGTTTCATGCATGTCTTGAGAGTGTGAGGTCCTATAGGTCACCTGACTTGATCCAGTTAGAAAAATCATAAAAAAATTTAAGTTTCCAGGAATCCTCGAGCTACAACCTAGAGGAGTTTCTTGGAGTGATAACAAATTGACACCGTTTCCTAGGAGAGGAGACTGAAGCTCAGTTTCCCTGTGGGACGACACAGATCCTACTTTGATGATAGACAAAGTTTGGACACTATTCTCGTTGTAATCATCTATCTGGTGACTCCATTGGGAAAAGGTGGCTTCAAGAAGACCAAGTACCAGAGCAAACCCTCAAGGGCCACCAGCAACACTTGTTTCAAATCCAGAAGGAATTCTAAGAAGATCTAGGGCTTCACTATGGCAGACTTCCACTACTGCAAAGGAAGCTACATCAGGTATTTCAGGAGATATTCTTGCTATTATTTCTTTTGCTGAAACATTTGATTCTTAGGAATTTATAAATACATCAGAAAATTTTAGGGTTTGGGCATCTTCAATCACTGCTGCTTGTGAAGATTCAATCCCTAGTGACTCCATTGAGATAAATTTACCACTAACACCCTTTTTGACACCACCAACAACCTTTCAGCCACCACCCACACCAGTAGTATCTTCTTCCACCCTTTCCATACCCATTTCCAACATGGCTTATCCTCTGACCAAAATGGAAAAGATATTTGTAGCTAGGCATGCCCCTCTGAATTTACCTAACCCCCTCTTTCCTTTGCCTACTAGATACTATCTCAAATACATGCCTAAATTTACTAGAGAGGGATATTTCATAGCTGAAGAACACCTAGAAGCATTCTACAGTTATGCCGGGAACATAAATATAGAACAAGAAGATGTGTGGACTAGGATTTTTGTGCAAATCCTAGATAGTTAGGATAGGAAGTGGTTCAAATAATTTCCTGCTAGATCAGTAGCAGGCATTGAGGCCCTAGATGATATTTTTCAAAATAGTTGGGGAGAGAGGAGAGACCACCTCTATTGTATCACTGAGTTTAGAAACTTGAAGAGGGAGAATGGTGAGTCTATTTCTAACTTCACCAAAATGTTTAACAAGATGTTCAAAAATATCCCTGTTGAGATCAAGCCCACTGATACCTCAGCTAAAATAACCTATGCCAATGCCTTTGATTATGAGTTCTACCTTCTACTCAGAGAAAGAATATATGCTTCCTTGTCACTCATGCAGGATGCTTCCCTAGAGGTAGAATCCAACATCATTGCATCTCATAATGTCAACGGTAAGATATATAGGAAGAAGTAACCCACAGATCCTCTTGGGGATTCTTCATTAGAGAACAAAATTGATAAAATGGCCAAAATGTTGGATAGTTTAACTACTGAAATGTCCAGTCTGAAAGGCTGAGGGAAAATACCTATGAGGGGTAAAGGGTCAAATGAATTTCCTCCCATAAACCCTAATTTTGTCCCTTACAAAAGAAATAATCCCCTAGCTTAGATCCTTCAAAGGGATAGGAATCGAGCTGAGGATCAAAGAATCAGAGCTCCCTTTGAGAACACAGTACTAGAAGAAGAACCAGACTTCACTCAAGAAGAAGGAGAGGCAGAAGACAACATCAACTACATGGAGAATGAAGTTGATTACTCTTTCTTGACACAAGCAGACTATGAGGAAGTGCTCATGAGTGAGCATATTATGGAAGAGTCTCTATATCAGGCCGATGATCAGGAAGGGTATAATTTGAGATCTAGGCTTGTGGCTCCCCTTAAGAAAAATGTTGTTCTAGCAAAGCATCCTGCCACTTCAGATAAAAGGATTTTTGTCCCACCTAAGAAGATGGCTGCCACTACAAAACAATAGTCAAGGCCATTGCAAACATTATCTCATGATCCCATTTAGCTAAGAGCCATGCCACAACAGTTAAGAACTTCTGACAAGTTGTCCTATGCTTTCAACCTTGAGTCAGAAATTCATAAGTTAAAGATCCCATTTCCCTTGATAGAATTGATGAAGAATGAGGCTTTCAAGACATCCATATTCAAATCCCTTCAGCCAAGGACTCCCATATATGCTAACATCATGAACTTGCAAGATGATAAGCTCACAGTAATTCTAGGCCCTATGATTGAAGAGTTAGATGAGTCTTTCCCACCTTTATACATATCTCTGAATATCCATGATAAAATCCTTCATAACTGTTTGCTGGACTCAGGAACTTCCCACAACCTAATGCCAAAATATGTGATGGAGGAGCTTGGCCTTAGCATTACAAAACCATACCATGATCTGTTCTTCTTTGACTCCAGAAAGGTCAAGTGCTTGGGCTTCATAAAATACCTTGTCATAAACCTCTCCCAGTTGCCTTCAAAAAGCATAGTGATGGACATAGTGGTAGTTGATATCCCACCTAAGTTTGACCTCCTTTTATCTTGCTCATGGAGTAAGAGGTTGGGTGGTACCCTTCAAATGGAACTCATATATGCAAAAATTCCAATGTTTGGAGGAGAGACCAAGAGACTCTATAGAGAGAACCAATTCACCTATATCATCAGTAATGCCAAGAACTCTGTAGACCATCTAATATATGCAGTAGACACAGACTTTGGGTCATGCATCCTATAGATAGATGACTCCCAATAGACATCCATACAGATTACAAATCCCATCTACCAGTAGTTTGAAGAAGTGACCACATCAGCTTGCAACATGTATTTTGATGGGGCTAGTACTCAAGCCTCAGCAGGTGCAGGTGTAGTGTTGATCTCTCCATCAAAAGAGACTATTCATTTGTCTTATAAGATTGATTTTAAAACCACTAAAAATATAGCAAAATATGAAGCATTGCTGTTAGGAATGAAAGCTACCAAGTAAATGTGGATGATGTGCATGAAAATATTTGGAGATGCAGACCTTATTATATCGCAGGTCAACAACACCTTTCAAGCAAAGAATGTCATACTGAAGGGTTACATGGATGAGGTATGGAAACTCAGAGACTCCTTCATGTTTTTTGAACTATCATATATACCTAGGGCTATGAATCACCTGGCTGATTCCCTTGCTGTCTTTGCAAGTCTGTTTGTTCCCCCTTTACCTCCTAGGCCCAGCTATGATATTCAAGTCAAGTACAGACCTTCCCTATGAGATAATGTGAAATTTTGGAAGTTGTTTAAGAATGATGATGAGCTAGGTAAATTCCTCAAGGTAGTATATTAATTCTCTGATATGCATATAGATCAAGAAAACCTAAACATGGAAGAATCCTAGCAGCTCAAGTCAAAAGATAAAGCAACTGATCAGAATATTGTTCAGTTACCCATCAATTATATACCTCTGGGTCTGGTACCCTTGGAAGAGCTATTTGATCATATTGATATCCCTCTCAAGACTGACAAAAAGGAGAAATACCCTACTTTCCAAGAGCAAAACATAGGTAGCCAAAGTCATCCAAAACCTATATAAATTTTTCCACTGAGTTGACTGCTGATCGGACATCCAAATTTTGTGGCCTAATAAAAGAATTTGCTGATATGTTTGCGTGGGAATACAGTGACTTGAAAACCTATGACACTAATATCATCCAACATAGGATTCCCTTGGAGAAGGACACCATCCCTTTCAAATAGAAGTTGAGATCTATCATTCACCTCCTACTACTAGTAATTGAAAAAGAAATCCATAAGCTCCTCAAATCCAAAATTATAATTCCCCTCAGGTATTCCAAATGGATTGAAAAATTAGTGGTGGTAAGGAAGAAGAACGGGGAGATTAGGTTATGTGTGGATTTCATAAATCTGAAAAAATGCTCCAAGAAAGACAACTATCCACTACCCAATATGGAACATCTGTTGAAAAGAGTCTCGAGGGCTAGTGTCATGTTATTCCTGGATGGTTTCTCTGGATACAATCAAGTTGTTATGCACCCTGATGACCAAGAGAATACTTCTTTCACCACTCCCTAGGGCACTTTCATGTATGCCAAAATGCCATTTGGGCTGATGAATGTTGGGGCCACTTTTCTGAGAGCCATGGACCTATATTTTGTAGGATTGAAACACAAATTTATGCTTATATACCTAGATGACCTCACTGTTTAATCTCACAGCCATGAAGAACATTTGCAACACTTGAGGAGGGTATTTCTGAAATGTAGGAAATTTGGAATATCATTGAACCTGAAGAATTCCCAATTTGCACTCAGTAAAGGGAAACTCCTAGGTCACATAGTCTTAGTTGAAGGTGTGAATATTGATCCTGTTAGAGTTGAAGCAATCCAGAAGTTGTCCATACCTAGATAAAAAAGGGATATTCATTCATTTCTCAGTAAGATAAATTTTGTCAGGAGGTTCATCCATATCTTTTCTGAGTTGGTGAAGCACATAACATCTATGTTGAAAAAGGATGCAGAAATCAAATGGACTGACCAAGCAAGAAGCTATTTTGAAGACATCAAGAAGGCTATCATGGAAGCTCCCACTCTGATTAGTACGGACTATACCAAGGGTTTATACATCTTCTCCTTTGCATCCTATGACACAGTGGTGGCTATACTATTACAAAAAGATGATGAAGGTATTGATCACCCAATTGCATTTTTCAAAAAGACATTAAGGGATTCTAAAATGAGGTATGATCCCATTGAGAAGCAGGCTTATGCTCTCATCAAGCCATTCAAAAATTTTAGGATTTACATTCTACATGCAAAATTCCTTTCCTATGTCCCTTCAACTGCTGTAAAGGATGTGTTGACTCAGACTGACATTGATGGAAAGAGAGGTAAATGGATTTCCAAGCTTATCGAGTTTGACATAGAAGTAATGCCCACCAAGTTAGTGAAAGGCCAAGGTCTGGCCAAACTCATGGCTAAAGAAAATGATGAAATTTTTGGGATGAATTTCACTTGTGTAAATCCAGCAAATTTGCAAACTAAAGTAGCATCAGAAGTAGTACAGGATCAGAATGACATTCAACAAGTAGCTGACAACTTGTCCTCATGTGAGTGGTACTCAAGTATTATTCATTTCCTGCAAAAATTAGAAGTTCCTCCTGGTCTCACTCTAAATCAAGCACGGGCTCTTAAACTGAAGTCTATTAAATTTTGTGTAATTAATAAACTGTTTTATTGGAAATATCTGTCTGGTGTTTTGTCGAGTTGTCTAGATAAAGAAGAATTAGTTCAAGTCATGCATCAGTTTCATTCAAGCACATGTGGAGTCGATCATTACTGGAAGACCACAGCCCATATGATTCTGAGGACTGGGTACTATTGGCATGTCCTTTTTTTTATGTGTGTACCTTTGTGAGAGCCCATGACAAGTGCCAAAGATTTATAGGGAAGCAGTAGCTTAGATCCTTTCCCATTAGACCTATTGTACTGAATGGTCCTTTCCAGCAATGGGGTCTTGATTTCATAGGTGCAATTAATCCTTCATCCAGTGGTTAGCACAAATGGATCCTAGTAGCCATAGACTACTTCACCAAGTGGATAGAGGTAGTACCCACCAGGAATGAAACTCATCAAGTCATCATGAAGTTTTTATATGAGAACATCTTTATCAGGTTTGGTTTCCTAGTAAGGCTAGCCATTGATAATGCACCATCTTTCAAATCTGAGGCATTGGTTAACATGTGTTAGTCAATGGGCATCCAGCTGGTGCACTCCAGGTCTTATTACCCTCAAGGAAATGGCCTGGCTGAGCCATCCAACAAAATCCTAGTCAGGATCATCAGAAAACTATTGGAGACAAATTAGAAAAGTTGGGATTCTAAGCTGAAGTTTGCTTTATGGGTTGATAGGGTAACTGAAAAAATATCTATAGGGACTTCTCCCTTCAAATTAGTTTATGGTACTGAGGCCATTTTTCCAATTCAGTTAATTCTTCTAGTAGTAAAATTCTTCTAGGAGGAGCAAGATAAAATCGAATGATATGGTCAGGAGGATGATGGATTTGGTGGAGTTGCAGAAAGTCAGGGAACAAGTGATAGAAAAGTCAGAATCTCATCAACAAAAGATTAAGATTATTTTTGACAAAAGGGAAAAGGTAGACAACTTTCAGGTTGGATATTGGGTCCTAAAGTGGGGTGCTTCCAGGTAATACAAGGGAAAGAATGGAAAGTTTGACTCTTTGTGGATAGGCCCTTTTGTTATAGCTCAGATGCAGCAGAAAAACACCTTCAAGTTGCAAAATATGGAAGGAGAGGAGGTGTTTGATGGTCCAGTAAATGTGCAATTTCTGAAACTCTATTTTATCTAAGGTTTTGAGGCCTTGTTATTGTAAAATATTAGTTAGTAGGTTGTTTTTTCTTACAAAATAAAATCCATGCCCAATGGAACAGTAGAAGATAGGTCTAATTCTTATTTATTTTTTAGGAAAGGAATTTTGGTATGGCATTATTGGGACCTTACAGGAAGGTTCCCATCCCTAAGTAGGAGCCAAATGTTATCTCCCAAAATAATTTTATTTTCAATAAGTTCACTCAAACAATTTATTTTTTGAAAAGATGAAGATTTCAAGTCATATTATGAAAGACATTAGGGTGAATAACAAAGTTGGGATATCTGATGTTTTGATATTTGATAAATTTTAAAGTTTTAGCTTTCAGTGGCTTAGGCAAGATTTTCAAGAGCTCATTAGCCACCGAAAAGCCTAGCTTTTAGAAGCTAATAGTTTAAATGCAGGACTGAGTTATCCACCAAAAGCTTTCTCATTACGTTATTTGTTAAAATTCTGGTAAAATGACTTTCGGTGGCTTAGGCAGGTTTTCTAACAACTCATCAACCACCGAAAAGCTTTGGTTTTGGTAGATTAGCAAGTGTTTGTAGGAGGACATTAACCACCGAAAGCAAATGAAATACATTGGAGAAAAAGTGAGTTTCGGTGGCCTGAATGAAAGCCTAGATAATTCATTAGCCACCGAAAGCTTAGCTTTCAACAGCTAATAAACAAAACCTTAGATGCTCTTAACCACTGAAAGCAAATGAAATACGACGTGGAAGAAAGGAAGTTTCAACAACTTGCATGAACGTGTTGGAAACTCATCAGCGACCGAAAGAATATCTTTCAGTAGCTAGCAAATAGAACCCTGATACTCTTAAACCACCGAAAAGGCAAGAAAAGGAAAATGGTTACCTGACTGTCAAATCAAACCCATCATCACCAAACAGGTCATGATTTGGCACGATAAGCCACTGAAAGGATAGGGAAAAACTGTGGTAGGGAATAAATTAATGATTAAAGAGTTCATTGCTACTCTAACCTTACTGATGGGAATAAACACCCTAATCTACCTCCATATGTACTACGACTACAGAAAAACCGCCACTGAATTCCCAGTTTGAAATTAAAATGATTAGTGAGCGATGTGTCTCATCAATATCACCAATAGCCATCATCATCTCACTAAAGCACTTACCTAGTAGTTAACCCCTTCGAATTAGTGCCATATCTCCAGTACACTCCACCTTTGATTGCATGCATCTGTGAGATTACAACATTGGTTCCGTTGTCAGTAGTACATGTCTGAGATGTATGCAAACAGATGATATCAGAACAGGAGATTAAGGACTAGTGGGAATGTAAAGTTTCAAATTATTTACAGAATTATGCATGAATAAATAGATTAATGACCGCACAAGAAAAAGCAATATTATTTATAGAAACACATGACAAGTTTGTAGAATCCGTGCCCCAACTTCTGAAGAAACTCCTGGATGAAAAAGCTGAAAGGGACTAAATAACAACAGTTGCTAGAGAAAATAATCCAAGGGGGAAGAACAAACTTGTCGGAGTGGTTTGAAAAAATCGCCGACAACTTCTGCGAGGAGCAAGCAGTAGAAGACAAAACTTTGGTGGAAACCGCCAGGGAGAAATTTTACACAGACCTCACCGAGCAATTTCTGTGTTCGTTACCAACCTTGCTGTTTAAATTCCTGATCAAAAAGGGAGTGGGTCACATTGTCGAACCTCATCCATCACTTCATGGACCGCCATTAAACCCTAACTGGGAAAAAAAGCAAAAGAGGTGGAAAAAATTCATTGCAGAAAGGGAGTGGGAATAATTCCTAAGCAAGTATAGAAAACTATCAGGGCTTTCTAAAAGCATCGAGTAGGCTATGGAGGGGTACTAGGGAATTCAACATCTCAAATGATGATTGACCAAAAATGGCAAAGATTGGTGACTACTGGAATGAAGAGCAGACCACGGATATAGTGAACTTAATAAAAGAGTTCCAAGATGTATTTGCTAGAAATTATAAAGACCTCAAAGGCTCAGTCCACAAAATGGGAGAAATGAAGATTGACACTAAACCTGATGTTAAACCGGTGAAGAAAAGGCCATATAATCTAGCTCACAAATACAAAGGGATAGTCAAAAAGAAAATTGATAACATGCTTGTAGTAGGCATCATCTATCCTATTGACCAATTAGAATAGGCAAGACCAATGGTTGTATAGCCTAAGAAACATGATCCGACCAAACTAAGAATTTGTGTCGACTTCAGAGAACTAAATAAAGTAACACTGACAGACCCATTTCCAACTCCATCACCACCACCACCACCCCCCGACTCAGAGAAAGCCCCACCTCAACCATCAGCACCAAATGCATCCACTTCTGCACCCCCTGCATCTAAACAACTAGAGGCAGCAGTCATCCTGCCTCCCCAAATAGAGAAACCACCAACCACTATACCTCAAACCGATAATCTCGAATCGACTTTTGCAGGTACACAGGTGTCGCCACAAATAGAGAAAGAAAAGAATAAGAAGAGGAAGGAGAAACAGAAGAAGGAGCATCATGAATAGCCATCAAAGGTCCATATCAAATTAAAAGATGCAACCTCATTGATCGATGCAGAGCTAGGACAACTCCTGAAAACCCTAGCAGTCGAAGCAAAGACGAGGAGTGAGCAGAGATGTAAGGAACTCGACGACAAGTTCGAAAAAGAGGTTGAGTTCCTCAACAAATGCAGAAACCTAGCCCATTTAGTAATGACGGGCCCTGTAGAGGTTGACACCAACAAACCGCTCGAAAGAGCGTATCAATGATTTGAAAGCATGGTGTCGGCACTCCAAGCACAGATTCAAGAAACAAAGGAGGAACAAAAGGAAGAAACTGCCTGACTCCTAATGGTCCAACACATAGCCTTTTCTGAAGCTTATAAAGTGTTGCAAGATCACATGGAGGAGTCTAATACCACTGAGAAAATACTGCGAGAATGGCCTGCTTACTACGGGCAAGTATATCAGCAAACTCGACAGACACGACAAGGGATCCATGCACTGGAAAATAGGAAAACGACTGATGAAGCACTCAGAACCACAATAGAAGAACAAATAGTGCTTGAGACAGCCAAGCTGCAGAAACTTGAGAGGGAAGAACATCAGTGGGTGCAACAAGATATCCCAAACTTGGAAAAAGTCGACATCATCTGCTTGCAGATGAAACGACTTATCGAGACTGTAGAGGACAAGGACCATTTTATGGGTCTCTACATGGAGAGAATAGCTGAAGTCTTCCTTTCAGAGAAGATGTTGATCTTATCAAGTCTGACTACACTCACCATCAACATCTAGAAGATATTGCAAAGTTGGACAGATTTCCAACATCACCTAGCAGTGACAGACCCAACCATTGTCGAAGTCTGTGTATAGAAAAGACTAACTATCAGACTTCACAACCCATGAAGACCAGGCACATCACAATGACTATTGAGACCAGACAGGAAGAATTTTATTACCTCCCTGTTTCTTCGGGACAAAGAAACATTTTGTTCATGGGGGAGATGTTGGAGGAGCAAGTCAATAAGTCGACTTGAACGTTAGCCAACTTAGTCAATCAGCCGACTAAACCAGATATTAGGTGAGCCACCTAAGGTCGTGTTAGTTCACCGAACTGACAGGTAGTTATTTTGTAACTGTTTTGTAATCATATATATTAGGCTATTGAGCCAGATGAGAACTCGGTTCAATTCTCTGTATTGTATGGACCCATTCATGTAATATAATCTGTTAATTCAGCTACTTGTTCTTATCTCTTGTCTCTATTCATTAGAGAGAATTTGAGGTCAAAAATGGGCCTCAAAAGGACCAAAATGTACTATAAAAATCAACCAATTACATTCTAGTAGATGACATCATCCCCCATGGTTGAGGTGGCATTGCATGAGTTAAGAATGCTTATTTGTCACATTTTCTATGGTGGATGAAAACCCATAGTTAACCAAGGTAGTGGTACAAGTACTTTTAAGTCATAAAGTGAAGTACTCATAATAAAAGTCATTTCACACTTTCTCATAAAATAATATTATTGTTGTTTTAAAGTAAAGTACTCACAATTCACTTTGTCATAAAATAATATTATTGTCATTTTCAAGTAAAGTACTCGTAATTCATAAAAATGTCTTTTCACATTTTTTTATAAAATAATATATTGTCATTTTCATGTTTTTTAATTTTAAATTATATATTCACTCAATTGTATTTAATATCATAATGTCAAACTAATATATATATATATATACACACACACACAATATTGTATTTTTAAAATAAATTAAATTCATGAATGATATTTATATGAAAAAAATATGTTAGTTGTGCATATAAATTAAATTCATTTTTGTTTAATTTTATTTACAAGTTCAAGACAAACAAATGCTAAAGGACAATAATTTTTTTGAGAATTTACAATGAATCTTAGTCACATCATTGTAGAGTTATTTTATTAATTTTATTTATAGTCAATTTAGAAAAGTAACTCAACTATGGTTATTTGTATTGTGCATAAAAAGTAGTGTAGGAGGTGAGTTGTCATATATACCTACCCCATAAAACCCATAACTCGTAATATTTTAATATATCTTATATTTTTGTAGTAGATATCTTAAGAGGCTCATTTTTGACCTCAAATTCTCTAATGATATATGTATGTTTTGGTGTGTATTATTGGTAACCTTATGTGATCTGTGAGATTACAACATGATAGAACTCCTAAGAACTAGGGAGAAGTGGTTTAAAACCACCATTACTAAAAATGTGGAGTTCGGATCCTATTTAAAGCCTGAACACAGAGGTGTGGTGTGGAAGAAAAGTGTTCCATCGACCTGGCTAGAAGAAAGGTGGCAATAATTACTAAAAGACATTGTGGTATATATAACTTATGAAGGGAGATACAATAGGGAAATTCTATATCACTTCAAGCTAATGAACCATTTTACAGGAAAGAGCCCTCTAAATTTACCTTTATACTTACACAGAGCCTGGAAAAAATGGAACACCAAGTGAAGGCTCAGCTAACCAAGATTGCTGGAAGGTTGTCTCACCATGGCTTTATACAACTCCTTATTCAATAATTGCTGAAAAAGAGAAATATGGCATGGACACATTTTCTATTTTGCAATGGTTTTGAAATAGGCCTACAACCAAAAGAGAAGGGAAAGTCTCCTTCTAAGAAATCCACCACCCCTAGGAGTGGAAAGAAAAAAAGAAGGGATATCTCACCAGCACTTGTAGATCAGTCTTATTTCCCTTCCAAAAAAAAATGGGCTAAAAGAAACCTAGACTTTAGTGAAAAGGGCAAAGAAATCCCAACACAAAGAGAAAACATTTTGAACTTTCCCTACTTAGACTCAGAAGAAGAGAGCGGGGAAGGGGCTGACCTAGTAGAGAAATTGAAAGCAGAGTAAGAAGAGCTTCCTTCATGAACACCTAGGGAAGAGAAGGATGAACAAAGAGTAGAGACATCTACAATCAAACCTAGATCTCAAAGAGTGAGAAAAATGCTAGAAGAAATACATGAACTAGAGATTTTGGATAGAGAGATAAAGAGGAATAATGACATTTTGACCAAGAGGAATAAGCAGTTGCAAAATTCTATCCTGTAGATGAGAGGGATGTATGTCCTGCTAAAAAGGGGAAATATAAGGTACATGAAGGACAACACCAGGCAGGATGATCAGGCTTCTAAGGATGCAGTTAAAGAATCCCAGATCAAACCCTAGCTCTCGTTTTACACTAGAAACCCTAGTTGAAGAAGCAGTAAGCCTTCAAAATCCAAAGGCAATCCAAGAGGCTGCTGACTTTGCAAACATTGGGAAAGCTGAAGAAATACCAAAATATCAACAGCAAAACTTGAAAGGATGATGTTGGTCATGAAATTTTTTCGAAAAAACAGGGATTTTGGTGGCTTAGGCGGATGCAGAAACAGTTCACTAGCCACCGAAAGCAAAGCTTTCGGCAGCTAACAGACCCAAAATTTTGAATCCTTAACCACTGAAAGAAGAAAGAGGCACAGAAAGCAATTTTGGCATAAAAGACTAGTTTTGGTAAATATACCTAGCCCAGGGAGGAAGTTTAAAGATGGAGGTTGCTGAAATACGCCATCAGAGGAGATCTATTCTAGTTTTGAGGATACATCAAAGAGGAAAGGGTCACAAACCCTACCTGTTTTAGCAAACAGTGACTTATATAGCAGAGGAATAGTTACAACTTTATCCCCAGTACTCAGTGCAGTCATCAAAAGGTTCAAACCATGAACAAGTTTTACAGTTAGATAGACTAGTAGTTAAATTAGGGTTTTTGACCTAATTCTGCAAAAAACAATTATTTTGTCTATTTTTAGTAAATCAGATCCAATTTTTTGGGATCTGAATATTTTGTAAAGGCTATAAAGCCTAAGACTAATTTTATAGAAAAGGTTCAACTTCAGGGACCTGTAGACAATTACTATTATCAAACATCTCATATTTATCATGACCTAATATAATCTCTTTTGTTATCATATGTTCAGCTTCCATTTCTTGTCTATTCTGTGCTTATGCTTGAATGTGTTGTTCAAGGCTATTCATGTTATTTGATGTCTAATAGCTGTCATCCTCTCTGCGTGTTGATGATTTGAATTACAATTAATTTCCTTGTTATGATTAGCCATTTATATATGTGTTTTTTATGTATGAATCTACCATCATGATAAGTTCTCCATCTCTCCACCATATTATCAAACCTCTGAAGAGTGGTAGTTAGAAGCCTTATCTTTGATTGAGTTTCATGCATGTCTTGAGAGTGTGAGGTCTTGTAGGTCACCTGACTTGATCCATTTAGAAAAACCATAAAAACATTTAAGTTACCAGGCATCCTCGAGTTGTAACCTAGAGGAGTTTCCTGGAGTGATAACACTCAGTATGCACCACAACAACCGTATGTGCAGAAAAATCACTATCAGCCACAATATCGACAGAATCAGTAACCCCCCATAGAAACTACACCCTCAAGGAAGGGGTGGCTGAAAATTTAGAGGCAGAGGAAGAGGAGGAGGATTCAGTAGAGGAATAGTTTAGGTAACGTGCTATAACTGCGGAAAACTAGGTCACTATGCCAGAGATTGCTTGGAACCTGCGAAGGCATGTTTATATTGTAAGGGACGGGACCATAATGTGGAGCAATGTCCTCAGTTGATTTCAAAATGGAAATCAAGGACCATCACAGGTCCTACCCCTATGCAGAATCCGAACCCAAATACAAATCCTAACTTGAACATTCAGATGATTGCTGCTGAACCAAGAGATCCAAATGTTTTTGTTATAACACAAGGAGGTGCTACGACTGAGCTTGATGAAGAATCATGGACAAGAGATCCACAAACTCATGGACACGTGACATGATTTTGTGGATCTAGAAGAATCATCGACATCAGAAGAAGTCAGGGAGATTCCTGAATGATTTTAGTAGATATTTCAGAAGAAGACTCCACAAAAGGTTAGTAAACTCAAGTCATTTCTGTCAATTTTCTTAACATTAATTCAATACAAATATGATATTGCAGAACTATAGGAAATGATAAAATAAACACCAGTAGAGTCACAACCTCGAAACAAAGTTAACGAGGTCAACAAGAAATTCAAAACTAGGTGTGAGTTAAGAATGACTGCACAGATAGGCACTATGACATGGATTACATCATCTTAGACCTAGGCTCTGATGTTAATATTCTGATATGACAGACCTGGGGGAGTATGGGAAATCCATTCCTGGATTGGTCTCCTATCCAACTATGACTTGCAAATCATGCAAAGGTTCTACCAATTGGTAGATTGAGTCAAGCCCCTATCGACATTGAAGGGTTGCACACATTTGTGGACTTTGAAGTCATTAACATTGTTGATGAAATGAATCCATATCTTGCACTATTGGGGATAGATTGGGATATAGAAAATTATAAAATTATAAATTATAAGAAAAGGATCCTCTCATTCGAGGATAATGAGATGAGAGTAGTGTCGCCCATTGATCGATTGGAAGGAGAGAGATATGTCACACCTATCTATAATGAGGGACAAGGTGACTATATTGACCAAATCTACAATGTCACCGCCATGCAAGAATATTATATCAACCTGACAGTGGATGGAAACCTGAGCTGGAAGAATGCTAGTTCCTGCACATCAAACTCAGGGTAGGCCTTGGAAAATTGGAAAAAAACATCTACATGAGGTCTCTATGAGGAGGTGTGCAAGAATTACAAGGTTTGTGCGACGGGTGAAAAATGAACTAAGAAAGCTTCCCACCTATGAGGGTTTACCTTGTGACCTTATTAAGTGAGTTTTAAGTCCTTGTAACAGAGTCACAATTCTTGTATGCATTATATCATGTACTAAAGGATACACCCGCTAGCTAGTGGGGTAAACACAAGCAATTCATAATAGAATGGCCACAATGCAGAAGTGTAATGGAAGTTAGATTCGATGAAAAAGTCATTGTAGTGAGTCACAAATATACAGGATTGTCGAACCCTGTACAACACATAAATCAGTGTCACACCGTATTTGTAGAATACTCACAACAAGAATGGGTCCACCATTTCATTCACACATTGGGAATGACACTTGGGACATTGTGTGCATCTATGGATTTACGACAAGGAACCCAAGATTGGGAAGGACTTGCTAAGAAGTTTAGAAAAAAATTTGAATTTACTGATGAACAAACTACAGTTGATGTTGTGCTTGAAACGATAAAGGAGAAGATAGTTTCTGAAATTCTTGTCGAAGAGGCCAATTCTCACTAGTGTAGTGAGACCATTTAGTAATGGATGGCTTGCTACAATCTAGCTGGAGACCCAAATGATGATCCAAATAACATAAACATACAATAATCAAAGGGCACGCGTGCATTAGAAGGAAGTGGTATTTCAAGTGACCAGGTCCTCACTTCATTGAAAATCAATAAAATAAACATTGTGTCACCAGAGAACCCAAAGTTCACCAATATAGGAGATTAGTGGGATGAAGAGACAATCAGGAAGATCACAGACATGTTGCATGAATATCAAAATTTATTCCCTAGAAACTTTTTGGAGATGAGGTCCTGTAGGTCACTTGACTTGATCCAGTTAGAAAAACCATAAAAACATATAAGTTACCAGGCATCCTCGAGCTGCAACCTAGAGGATTTTCCTTTAGTGATAACAAATTGGCACCGTTGCCAGGGAGAGGAGACTGGAGCTCAATTTCTCTGGGAGACGACATAAATCCTCCTTTGATGATAGACAAAGTTTGGAAACTATTCTAATTGTAATCATCTATCTGGAAACTCCATTGGAATAAGTTGGCTTCAAGAAGAACAAGTACCAGAGAAAACCCTCAAGGGCCACCAGCAACACCTATTTCAGATCCAGAAGGAATTCTCAAAAGAGCTAGGGCTTCACTAAGGCATACCTCCAGTGCTGTAAAGGAAGCTACATCAGATATTTCAAGAGATATTCTTGCTATTCTTTCTTCTGCTGAAAAATTTGATTCTTATGAATTTATAAATACATCAGAAAATTTTAGGGTTTCCGTATCTTCAAGCACTGCTGCTTGTGAAGATTCAATCCCTGGTGACTCCACTGAGATAAATTTACCACCAACACCCTTTCAGCCACCACCCACACTAGTAGTATCTTCTTCCACCCTTTCTGTACCCATTTCCAACATGGCTTCTCCTATGAACAAAATGGAAAGGATCTTGGTAGCTAGGTATGCCCCTCTGAATTTACCTAACCCCCTCTCGGCTATGCCTACTAGATACTATCTCAAATACATGCCTGAATTTATTGGAGAAGGAGATTTCACAGTTGAAGAACACCTGGAAGCATTCTACAGTTATGCTGGGAACATAAATATAGAACAAGAAGATGTGTGGACTAGGGATTTTGTGCAAATCCTAGATGGTTAGGCTAGAAAGTGGTTCAAAGAATTTCCTACTAGATCAGTAGTAGGCATTGAATCCCTAGATGACATTTTTCTAAAGCATTGGGGAGAGAGGAGAGACCACCTCTATTATATCACCGAGTTAAGCAACTTGAAGATGGAGAATGGTGAGTCTATTTCTAACTTCACCAAAAGGTTTAACAAGATGTTCAACAAGACCCCTACTGAGACCAAGCCCACTGATACCTCAGCTAAAATAACCTATTCCAATGCTTTTGATTATGAGTTCTACCTTCTACTCAAAGAAAGAATATATGCTTCCTTATCACTCATGAAGGATGCTTCCCTAGAGGTAGAATCCAACATAATTCCATCTTAGAATGTCAAGGGTAAGATAGATAGGAAGAATCATCCCACAGATCCTCTTCAGGCTTCTTCATTAGAGAACAAAATTAACAAAATGGCCAAAATGTTTGATAGTTTGAGTGCTGAAATGTCCACACTGAAAGACTGAGGGAAAATACCTGTGAGGGGTAAAGGGACAAATGACTTTTCTCCCATAAACCCTAATTTTTCCGCTTACAGAAGAAATAATCCCCCAGCTCAGATCCTTCAAAGGGATAGAAATCAGGCTGAGGATCAAAGAATCCGAGCTCCCTTTCAGAACGCTGTAATAGAAGAAGAACCAGACTTCATTCAAGAAGAAGGAGAGGCAAAAGACAACATCAAATGCATGGAGGATGAAGTTGATTGTTCTTTATTGAGACAAGCAGACTATGAGGAAGCACTCATGAGTGAGCATATTATGGAATAATCTTTGTATCAGGATGATTATCAGGAGGGGTATAATTTGAGATCTAGGCTTGTGGCTCCCCCTAAGAAAAATGTTGTTCTAGCAAAGCAGCTTGCCACTTCAGATAAAAGGATTGTTGTCCCACCTAAGAAGATGGATGCCAGTCTAAAACAATATTCAAGGCCATTGCAACCATTAGCTCATGATCCCATTCAGCTAAAATCCATGCCATAAGAGGTAAGAACTTCTAACAAGTTGTCCTACACTTTCATCCTTGAGTCAAAAATTCATAAGTTAAATATCCCATTTCCCTTGATAGAATTGATGAAGAATGAGGCTTTCAAGACATCCATATTGAAATCCCTTCAGCCAAGGACTCCCCTAGATGCTGACTTCATGAACTTGCAATATGATAAGCCCACAGTAATCCTAGGCCCTATGATTGAAGAGCTGGATGAGTCTTGCCCACCTTTCTACATATATCTGAATATTCATGATAAAATCCTTCATAATTGTTTGTTAGACTCAGGAGATTCCCACAATCTAATGCCAAAAGTTGTGATGGATGAGCTTGGCCTTAGCATTACAAAACCCTACCATGATATGTTCTGGTTTGACTCCAGGAAGGTCAAGTGCTTGGGCATCATCAAAGACCTTGTCATAAACTGCTCCCAGTTGCCTTCAAAAATCACAGTGATGGACATAGTGGTAGCTGATATCCCACCTAAGTTGGAACTCCTTTTATCTCTCTCATGGAGTAAGAGGTTGGGTGGTACCCTTCAAATGGACCTCACATATGCTACAATTCCAATGTTTGGAGGGGAGACCAAGAGACTCTATAGAGAAAACCAGTTCACCTATATCATCAGTAATGCCAAGAACTCTGTAAACCATCTAATATATGCAGTAGACACAGACTTTGTGTCATGCATCCTATAGATAGATGACTCCAAACAAACATCCATACAGCTTACAAAGCCCGTCGATCAGCAGTCTCAAGAAGTGACCACATTAGTTTGGAGCATGTATTTTGATGGGGCTAGTACTCAAGCCTTAGCAGGTGCAGGGGTAGTGTTGATCTCGCCATCAAAAGAGACTATTCATTTGTCTTATAAGCTTGATTTTAAAACCACTAACAATATAGAAGAATATGAAGCATTTTTGTTGGGAATGAAAGCTGCCATGTAAATGGGGATGATGTGCATGAAAATATTTGGAGATGCAGACCTTATTATATAGCAGGTCAACAACACCTTTCAAGAAAATAATGTTAGACTGAAGGCTTACAGGGATGAGGTATGGAAAATCAGAGACTCCTTCATGTTTTTTGAACTGTCATATATACCTAGGGCTATGAATCACTTGGTTGATTCCCTTGCTATCTCTGAAAGTTTGTTTGTTCCCCTTTCACCTCCTAGGCTTAGCTATGATATTCAACTCAAGTACAGACCTTCCATACCAGATAATGTGAAATTTTGGAAGGTGTTTGACAATTATGATGAGCTTAGTAAATTCCTCCAGGTAGTAGATGAATTCTCTGATATGCATATAGATCAAGAAAACCTACACATGGAAGAATCCTAGTGGCTCAAGTTGAAAGATAAAGTAGCTGATCAGAATATTGTTCAGTTACCCATAAATTATATACCTCGGGGTCTGGTATCCTTGGAAGAGCTATTTGATCATAATGATATCGCTCTCAAGACTTACAAAAAGGAGCAAGACCCTGTTGTCCAAGAGAAAAAAATAGGTAGCCAAAGTCATCCAAAACCTAAATATTTCCATTGAGTTGACTGTTGATCAGAGGTCCAAATTTTGTGGCCTGATAAAAGAATTTGCTGATATCTTTTCGTAGGAATACAGTGGCTTGAAAACCTATGACACTAATATCATCCAACACAGGATTCCCTTAGAGAAGGGCACCATCCCTTTCAAACAGAAGCTAAGATCTATCAGTCCTCTCCTACTACTTGTAATTCAAAAAGAAATCCATAAGCTCCTCAAAGCCTAAATTATAATTCCCCTCAGGTATTCCAAATGGATTGCAAACTTAGTGGTGGTAAGGAAGAAGAACAAGGAGATTAGGTTATGTGTGGATTTCAAAAATATGAACAAATGCTCCAAGAAATACAACTATCCACTACCCAAGATGGAACATCTATTGAAAAGAGTCTTGGGGGCTAGTGTCATGTCATTCCTGGATGGTTTCTTTCAATACAATCAAGTTGTTGTGCACCCTGATGACCAAGAGAATACTGATTTCACCACTCCCCAGAACACTTTCATGTATGCCAAAATGCCATTTGGGCTGATGAATGTTGGGGCCACTTTTTCAGAGAGCCATGGACCTAGATTTTGTAAGATTGAAAGACAAATTTGTGCTTATATACCTAGATCACCTCACTGTTTACTCTCACAGCCATGAAGAACATTTGCAGCACTTGAGCAGGGTATTTCTAAAATGTAGGAAATTTGGGATATCACTGAACCTGAAGAAGTCCCAATTTGCACTCAGTAAGGGGAAACTCCTAGGTCACATAGTCTTAGCTGAAGGTGTGAATATTGATCCTGTTAGAGTTGAAGCAATCCAGAAGTTGTCCATACCTAGGTCAAAAAGGGATATTCAATCATTTCTGGGTAAGATAAATTTAGTCAGGAGGTTCATCCATAACTTTTATGAGTTGGTGAAGCACATAACATCTATGTTGAAAAAGGATGCAGAAATCAAATGGACTGACCAAGCAAGAAGCTATTTTGAAGACATCAAGAAGGCTATCATGGAATCTCCCACTCTGATTAGTCCGGAATATACCAAGGGTTTCTACATCTTCTCCTTTACATCCTATGACACAGTGGCAGCTGTAGTATTACAAAAAGATGATGAAGGTCTTGATCACCCAATTGCATTTTTCAGCAAGACATTAAGGGATGCTGAACTGAGGTATAATCCCATTGAGAAGCAGGCTTATGCTCTCATCAAGTCATTCAAAACTTTCACGATTTACATTCTACATGCAAAATTCCTTTCCTATGTCCCTTTAGGTACTGTAAAGGATGTGTTCACTTAGATTGACATTGATGGAAAGAGAGCTAAATGGATTTCCAAGCTTATCAAGTTTGACATAGAAGTAAAGCTCACCATGTTAGTGAAAGGTGAAGGTCTGGCTAAACTCATGGCTAAAGAAAACTCTGAAATTTTTGGGATGAATTTCACATGTGTAAATTCAGCAAATTTGCAAAATGAAGTAGCAGCAGAAGTAGTTTGGGATCAAAATGACATTCAACAAGTAGCTGAAAACTTGTCCTCATTTGAGTGGTACTCAGGTATTATTTATTTCCTACAAAAATTAGAAGTTCCTCCTAGTCTTATTCTAATTCAAGCATGGGATCTTAAACTGAAGTCTATTAAATTTTGTGTAACTGATAAACTGTTGTATTGGAAAGATCTATCTTGTTTTTTATTGAGATGTCTAGATAAAGAAGAATCAGTTTAGGTCATGCATTAGTTTCATTCAAGCACATGTGGAGGCCATCATTACTGGAAGACCACATCCCATAATATTTTAAGGGTCGGGTACTATTGTCCTATCCTTTTTTCTGATGTGTGTACCTTTGTGAGAGCATGTGACAAGTGCCAAAGATTTATAGGGAAGCAGCAGCTCAAATCCTTGCCCATTAGACCTATTGTAGTGAATGGTCCTTTCCAGCAATGGGGTCTTGATTTCATAGGTGAAATTAATCCTTCATCCAGTGGTTAGCACAAATCAATCCTAGTAGCCATAGAATACTTCACCAAGTGGATAGAGGCAGTACCCACCAGGAATGCAACTCATCAGGTCATCATGAAGTTTTTATATGAGAACATATTTATTAGGTTTGGTTGCCCAGTAAAGCTAGTAACCGATAATGCACCAACTTTGAAATCCGGGGCATTGGTTAACATGTGTGAGTCAATGGGCATTCAGCTGGTGCACTCCAGGTCTTATTACCCTCAAGGCAATGGACTGGCTGAGTCATCCAACAAAATCCTAGTCAGGATCATTAGAAAACTATTGGAGACAAATTAGAAAAGTTGGGATTCTAAGCTGAAGTTTTCTTTATGGGTTGATAAGGTAACTGGCAAAAGATCTATAGGGGCTTCTCCCTTCAAATTATTTTATGGTATTGAGGCCATTTTTCCCATTCAACTAATTCTGTCAGTAGTAAAATTCTTCCATGAGGAGCAAGATGAACCAAATGATATGGTGAGGAAAATGATGGATTTGGTGGAGTTGCAGTCGCGTTAGGGAACAAGTGATAGAAAAGTTAGAATCTCATCAACAGAATATCAAGATTATTTTTGACAAAATGGAAAAGGTGGATAACTTTCATGTTGGATATTGGGTCCTAAAGTGGGATGCTGTCAGGAAAGACAAGGGAAAGCATGGAAAGTTTGACTCTCTATGGATAGGCCATTTTGTGATAGCTCATATATAGCAGAAAAACACCTTCAAGTGGCAAAATATGGAAGGAGAGGAGGTGTTTGATGGTCCAGTAAATGGGCGATTTCTGAAACTCTATTTTATCTGAGGCCTTGAGGACTTGTTATTGTAAAATATTAGTTAGTAGGTTGTTTTTGCTTACAAAATAAACTCCATGCCCAATGGAACAGTAGAAGATATGTTTAATTCTTATTTGTTTTTCAGGAAAGGAATTTTGGTCTAGGGTTCTTGGGACCTTACAGGAAGGTTCCCATCCCCAAATAGGAGCTAGATGTTATCTCCCAAAATAATTTTATTTTCATTAAGTTCACTCAAACAATTTATTTTTTGAAAAGATGAATATTTAAAGTCATATTATGAAAGACATTGGGGTGACTAACAAAGTTGGGATATCTGATGTTATGTTATTTGATAAATTTTGAAGTTTTAGCTTTCAGTGGCTTAGGAAAGATTTTCTCATTAGCCACTGAAAATCTTAGCTTTCGAAAGTTAATAGTTTAAATGCAGGACCGAGTTATCCACCAAAAGCTTGCTCATTACGTTATTTGTTAAAATTATGGTAAAAGGACTTTCGGTGGATTAGGCGGGTTTTCCAACAACTCATTAGCCACTGAAAAGCTTTGGTTTTGGCAGCTTAGCGAGTGTTTGTAGGAGGACATTAACCATCGAAAGTGAACAAAATACGTTGGAGAAAAAGTGAGTTTCGGTGGCTTGGGAAAAAGTGTGGGTAATTCATTAGCCACCGAAAGCTTAGCTTTTGGCAACTAACAAACAAAACCTTAAATGATATTAACCACCGAAAGAAAATGTAATACGATGTGGAAGAAAGGAAGTTTCGACGACTTGGGTGAACCTGTTGGAAACTCATTAGCCATCGAAAGCATAGCTTTTGACAGCTAGCAAATAAAACCTTGATACTCTTAAATCACCGAAAATGCAAGAAAATAAAAACAGTTACCTGACTGTCAAATCAAACCTATAATACTCCGGTTTTGACCCCATTTGCATTTAAAGATACATGATGTATATTTTGTAATTAATCATGGTGTGGAGCTAAAGGCAAAAGCCCCACCATCGATTTGGTTGTGTATGTTTCGGAAATTGGGATCATTGTCGATGGTATATCATGCTATCCGACACATTAGAGTTTGGCATCATGTAAATATGCACATCAATTATAATAAACCTACATCCAACTACAACGGTGCAACGTTAAATGAAAAGGGCATGATTTCCTAAGGTTAAGGGGGGGATTGTCTAACCCGTGGGAGCCTTTGGGGAAAATCCATGTGTCACCACCCTGTTTGATTTTCTCACCTTCCTTGTCTCATCCAACCAACTCTTTAGTGTTCTGTTGATTGGCTGGGGCAGTTATTGCTGGAAGTGGTGGGTGGCAGGATTGTCAATCTTTGCCACACGCCCACTCCACCAGCCATTTCTCCACCTGCACGTGGGTAATATAACCACGACTATGCCACTCTCTTGGCCATTGGGTTCACTCTCACGTAGAGACGCACAGGGGGTTTGGATGATCTTCCTCACGCAGAGTTGAGTTAAGAAAGGAGGTGTTTTCTTGTTTGGGGGTTCATTCTCCCTTCTCGAAGGATTGCTAGCCTGTGATTATGTTCTTCCTCTAGCCAGTGCAGAGCATGGAGTTCCTATTGTATTATCAGACTGTGTATTGTCCCATCCATAATCATGAACTATGACTGTAATTTCCCCTTGTGAGACGTTTCACTCCTATTCACGTAGAGAGTCTGTGATTACCCTCTCCATTGCTGGTTATGGAAATGGCGGCTGTTGCTCCATTTTCGAGGAGGATTGTTGTTTCCCCACATTTGATGGTTGTGTTACCAGTGCGATTTGGGTTACTGTAGTTCATTGTGGAGTCGTTTTGGCCATGATAGGGCCAAGAACGACTCAAGGATTGTTTTCCCCTGTCAATGTTGGGGGTTTGGCTTCCTTCCCATTGGCGGACTGTGTAATGTTTCCATCATTTTGTTGTTGAACCGGGGCTATGGTTTTTCCTTGATTTGGCGGTTTACTGTGGTTTTCCCTCCATTGTTCATGGCTTGTTGTGGTTTTCCCCACATTGTTCATGGCTTGTTGTGGTTTTCCCCACATTGTGTGTTGCTGTGAACACAATCATCTTTTGGGTTGCCGCCGAGTTGTTTTGGCCATGCTAGGGCCAAGAGAAACTCTGAAACATCTTGCTTGACCTGAG
The DNA here is from genome assembly GCA_001517045.1 of Pseudotsuga menziesii. NCBI lineage: Eukaryota > Viridiplantae > Streptophyta > Pinopsida > Pinales > Pinaceae > Pseudotsuga > Pseudotsuga menziesii. The sequence continues at coordinate 230,597 of LPNX010410201.1, forward strand.
CTGTGTTCCCTTATCATTTGGGTTGTCACCCTATTGTCTTTGTTTTCTTCATAGAGCTATGCACCAATTTTTTAAATGTGGTATGCAGTGGGTTGTCTTCAGACTGTTTAGAGTAGGATTAGAGGTTGGGTATGCTTGAGAAACCTAGTGTTGGGAGCCACCTAGAAAAACGAAGGCTGCTGGCTTTCTTCTCCACAACCCTTGAAGAGTATTGGAAAGGGAAGTCAGGGCTTGAGGGACTGCAAAACAGAGAAAGGATTGATTCCTAGTGTTAGGTGTGTGGATGTCTTGGAAGTTAGGTTAGCTCTGGTGTATGCATCCTTAGCTCTCCATTGAGACCACTAGCTTAGCATTTAGCCTTTCCTAGCTCCTTTACGGCTTGATAAACATTACTGTGTGTACATTGCTGATTTGTGTACCTTGGCTATGTGTAAGCTTACTTTGACCCTTATTCCTTGAGGAATCATGACCAGCTTGGGGGTGGCAGTGTTGTTAAGAGATTGATGAGCACGCTGGCCTATGGTTGGGTGGAACGTTGCAGCGACGTAGTTGGTTGTAGGATGACTTATTTATGAGATAAGTATCCTTGTCTATTTTACTTTTGTAGTTATGTTTATAGTTAATGAATTATGATGAACATGTATATGAATGTATGTATAATTATGTATCTGTGCATGTTTTATGTTCAAGCATTTCAATTTTATATGTATGTACATGTTCATGGGGCTAGTTTCCTGGATGTTTGGTGTTTAGTAGCATCCTCTTTGCCAATCAGAGGGTCGGGGACATTACAGTATGGTATCAGAGCAAAGGTTGCAGTATGGGATTGAATGGGCCATGAGAACTAGTTGACAGAGGCAGGTTTCCAGAGTGTAGCAGGAAGAATTCTGTGAATGATAGGAAATTTTGCTGAAAAAAAAAAAATTAAGTGTCGGGCTCGTCAAGCCATCGGAGGAATAAGAGGAAATCTCTACTGATACAACAGACAATTTAGTCGAAAGGCCACTCGATGAGGGACAGGAAAAAATATTTTCATGAAAATTTTCTAAGTGTTCTGCTGTCGACTCATCGGAAAACTTAGACAGATAGACCCCTGATGTAGACCCCAATGGTGGCGATAATTAGTTGTTTAGATTGGCAACGGATAGTGGAAGGGAGAGTTGATGGAGCAGCGGCAGGAAGGAAATAAATTTGAAAGTGCTCGTCGAACCATTAGTGAAGAATAGTTGATGAGATTGCCGAAATGTCGGCACAGAAAGAGAGAAATTTAGTTCGTGGAGCCGCCAACAGTGACGACGGAAAGAAGATAAAGAGAAAATTTTCAAAAACATTTCTAATTCATGAGACCATCGACGATCGAAAAAGTTTAGCTGATTGGATCACCGATGATTAGGTGATGGAGTCGCTAAAACACCACCAACGTTGGTGAAATTTAGTTGTTTGAGCAGCAGATGTGGCGGTAAGTATCTAATAAAAATAGAATATTGTATCGCCAACTATTAGAGGATGAGGTTGCCTATGCGGTGGCAGAAAAGAAGAGAAGTTTTCGGTAGAGATCTCCTGAAGATCGCTGAAACAACGACAAATGTTAGTTGTTTGAGGAGTTGACGCGGCGATAGACAAGGAAAGAAATTTTTTTCTGAAGTGTTGGAACCATCGGAAAATATTAGAAGATTGGACCGTCAATACATCAAAGATAGTTAGTTGAACAGACCGGTGATATGTCGAGAGAAGCTAGTTGTTTGGTTCTCTCATGCATAAGGAGGGATTAGTTGTTTTGACCATCGATGAGTTGTTTAGCCCGAAAAATCCACAGATGGTTTACTTCTCGCCATTGCGGCTGCTTAGAGAGCTATCCACCCGATGATTAGTGGTTTCGACTGCCGATGTATTGTTAGAAATTTAGCAGATGGAGCGACCGATGCGCCAGCGGATGAGGAAATTTCTGAAAAATTGTCTAAGTACCAGAAACGTTAGCAAAAGATAAACAATGGCAGTGCCGATACGTCGGAAAAAAATAGATGATGAAAGTGCTGACGCGATGAAGGAATAAAGGAATTTTTCCACCGAAAATTCTTAAGTATGGAATTCATCGGCAAAATTTTAGTTGATCTGATTGGTGAAATTTGGAGGATGGAGACGCCGATGCGGCGGTTGATGTCGGAAGAAATTATATGATCATGGATTTTTTGTTGTGGCTACCATGTGGACTAGCGTTCCGATGGCTAGAACTTTCAACTACCGATTGTTGACACATAGCGCTTAGGGGTTTTGAGCGTCGGTGGAAGTCGGAGGAGTTAGACGTTTGTGCGCTGCTGTTGCGGAAGCTTAGAGAACAAGCCGTCTGATAGGTAGAGGATCCGATTGCTGATGATGGATTTTGTAGTGCTGATAAAGGACTCGAAATCTTAGATGGATGGGGATCTTAAACAGTAGAAGATGCTAGCTGTTTGACCGATGATGAACAGTCCTTGGCATAGCCGATGTAGTGCCAGGCTTAAGGGTTCTAATTGCCAATAAAGATTGGAAGATTAGATAACTACAGACATGAAACAATGGAAAACATTAGCTGTTTGACTGCCAAGGGATATCCTTTGGCATCGTCGATAAAGTCTGGAAGCATAGATGAACAGGCCACTGATACCACAGAAAGGGTTAGTTGTATGGCCTCCGATGAGCAGTGGAGGAAATTAGTCGTTCTGACCACTGAAATGTCGGAATGTTAGTTGGGATGAAACCCGATTCTATTCAAGAAATTTTGGGTTTTTCAAAGTGGAATTTCTCTCAGCAAATTCTAATTGTTTTTAGTGGATTTTCAGCAGAATGCCAGTGGCTTATAGAGCTGAAAAGGAAGAAAATTCCAGGTGGCTGAAGTTCACATTCCAGACCAAAATTTAGTGGTGTGTTTTGCCATCATTTTTGAAATGGTGTGGTTTTCACACCCAAGGTCAGAATGAAGCATGTGGATAGGCATTGGAAATATTATCCAGGAGGGAACAAGGGAGAGTCACCAAAATTTGAGTGTGGAGCAATAAAGTGATAATAATTGCTTGAAAGAGAAATGTGCTACTGTCAATATGGAAAAATCTAGGAATTGCATCCCTAGAGGTAGCAAGACCATGAAGTCAAACTAGTTGTTGTATGGAAAAGGAGCTCCATACAAGGATGGGGGACTTGAAAAGGGAAATTTCCTTAAAACCCTGTCTTGATAATTATGATTACAAGTTTTATGCATGAAATATATGAGGATATGCCTAGCATGCATAAGATATTACATGTTGGTAATACATTTATAATGAGCCACTAATGATAATTATTGCATTGGTGTTGGAATTAGTGGAAGAACCAATGACAACCTAGACATGATTGAGTATGTTGCTGATGCTGATGAATGTGACCAGAAACCTCATGAAGAAAGGGATAAGGCAACAAGTCTAGAATCAAAATTTGGTGAGAAAATTCTGCAATCTCCTGCAAAAGACCAACCAAACTGGTAATGCCAAGGGTGTAAGTAGGACCCATGAAGGTAAGATTTTAATTATGAGAATTGCATGAAGTGGTAAAAGCAAGAGGTCTTATACTGTATGAGTATTTGAATTTTATACTACATTCATATAGAAATATGTTATGCATGTGTTATGTTGTTATGTGCTTAGTAACCCAAGGAAAGTAAGCACTGATGATCTTGATTATAGTCATGCATCCTATATGAAGTAGTCATGGTTAGGCCATGCACGGTATGTGTGAATGCATAGTACTCCTAAATCAATGCAGGGTAGCATTGAGTGGATATGCATTAAAAGATTTTGTAAATCTGGTAGTTATGCATTGAATGGATGCATATGAAAGGTGTGACTAACTGATTACATAAGTATGGGTGCAATTGTTGTTATGCATTGCATGAATGCATTGAGATAGTGCATGTGATATTATGAATAACTAATGGTTGAAAGGATGAAATGATGACAATTCTGGAACCATTTCAAGAGTTGTTATGAATGCAAGATAATAAGTGCATAAAGAGGATAGTCATGATCAATTGGCTATCGGAAATGCTCTATGGATGGGCTAGGTGGTACAATGATATGCTTGTGAAGTAAGGAGTATCTAAACAATTCATTTAAATTGCATAAATGATGCAACTATACCTTGCAAATTTTAGTATGATAATGATTGCGTGAAGTAAATAAGTTTTGGTGATGTTGATGTGATTAACAGCTAGAAGTATTTGAATTTAATAAATTCTGAAAATTCTTTAGTGATTGTTGTAGCAATGAAAAAGTTATATGCATCAAGACTTACCAAGTGTTTGGTTGATTGAAGTTCAGGTTTCAGGTAGATTGTTTGGGGCATGGAAAAGTGGGTAAGACCATGAAAAAGACCGAAATATACCATGTGAAAGAACCAAACCTCATGAGAAGAGTCTCATGGCTGTGAAAATAGTCGGTATGCATATTGAGTTGTCAATTTGAATTTGTAAATTTCAGATTTGAGAAATTGTTGACGACTACTAATCACTATTGGCTTGCATAGAATTGTGTCAAGAGGACTCATTGTAAGTGGGTGTCCATGTTATGCTAGTAAGTGTAAAATCATAATGGACATGATGGTGCTGCTTAGAAGAGACCCACAATTGAGGATCACCTCATCACCAAGCAAATCAATTTCTATAGTAAACAGAGTTGCAATTCCTATTGAATCTAATTACTATGTCATTTGCTTGGTTATGGACAATCAATTTGGATTGTATTATCAGATAATGATTGATTGTTTGGCTATTTGATGAATGTGCCAGGGGTACACACTATAGGAAGATCATGTGTGATGGCTTGCAGGAGCCAAACTTCATGGGAAGGTTTCCCCTTATCTTGGAATGGGTTTCGAGGGAAACTCCATTGGACATTTTGGAAATGTCTCATCTGCACTACATATTTGGTAAGCAAGAAGAGTGAGATGGTATAGATTATGTCGGTAAGACATGTGTGAATATGAAATGTAAAAAGGATTTGGGATGGAAAACCGAGGGACTGTCAACTCAAATAAGGGAGCCCCCATTCCTCCTTAATGAAGGAATATTGCCTCGGCAAATGGATAAGTGTTCTGTGACCCTAGCCAAGAATATGCATGTCAATTGTTAAATTCAATATGTGGAGCATGTCTTGATTTTATTTCCATTATGGCATATTGCTTGAGTATGAATAGGGCCTACATGGCACACATTAGAAAAGGGTGCACACTTTTTCGATGTCGGATCATGGAATATTTTTTCAATATTGATTACACCCTAGGGAGTGGACGCACTCCTGGTGTCTCAATACTTGATAGTGAATGGTGTGAAATGTGGTTACAATTTTAGAGAAATAACGCTAATGAATATGCTTATATTGCTTGTGTTGTTAGGCTAAACAAATGTATCCTGGTATTGTACACTAAATGGACAATGGCTTGAGCTCATCCTACCTTCTACGAAAAATCACAGAGAAGGAGACATTTCTGAGGGACTGTCAACTCAGAGAAGGGAGTGATCTCTCTAAAGAACACAGAAAAGGAGACATTCCTGAGGGACTGTCAACTTAGAGAAGGGAGTGGTCTCTTGTGTGATATGGGGTAGTGGAATTAGAGCTCACTACGGGAAATGAAACCTGGAAATGGTCATTTATTGTTGATATAAGTGCATGTCTTATTGTTGATGACTTGATAAACCCAACGGTGTTGAAACTGAAGGTTGGCTTGACTATGCCTAATATATATATAAGGATGTTGTGAAGCATCTTGGGTGCTAGCCTAACATCCAAATCCATAGGTGATCCCAAGGCTTGCAAAGCGAAGCAAGATCCTATGGACCAACGAGGAAACACACAAGACAGATAAGTATTGGGTTATTTTTCAATTCTTGCTTATGAATATGCATGTGTATATGTTTTCGTTATGATGTTTTAAGCTCTTGTTTAAGAGATAATAAAAAAGTGATGAGAATAAACTAAACATGTGAATTTATTGAATTTTTTAATATAGGTATTGCTAGAAGCGAGGACTATGAGAGCATCCTAGGGGTGCATGTGGACATGTGCCTATCCCGAAGAGCTCAAAATGAGCAGCAATGAAAAAGGTGCTAGTGAGACTATGAAGTTCCTAGCTGCTGAGACAAACCATGTGGGGAGGCTCCATGGTTGAGAGGCCTGAAATAGATCAGAGAAACTAAGTGTCATGACCAAGAGGGATTGGTCCAGCATTCACGGTGAAGTGAAAGAGGCTGAGAGCATGAAAAGCCACAATGGTGGTGTGGGTTCCAGGAT
>LPNX010410201.1:247187-270614 GCA_001517045.1 Pseudotsuga menziesii
TGAACATTTTGATATTGATGATGCAACTCTGTTTATAAAGAAAGTTGGAAGATCTGTTGTGTATCTTGTGGTGTATGTAGATGATCTTTTGATGACAGGGAACAATGAGAGCTATATATCATCCATAAAGAAAGATTTAAAAAAGATCTTTGAAATGACAGGTATGGGACATCTCCACTATTACCTAGGAATTGAAGTCACTCAACATCCTAAGTACATATTCCTATCTCAGAAAAAATATGTTGGAGAACTACTAAACAAATTTTGCATGACAGATTGCAATCCTATATCTACTCCAATGGAATAGAAAATGAAGCTCACATCAAGCGAAGGAAAAGAATTTGAAGATGCGACCAAGTATTGACAACTTGTAGGAAGTCTTATCTACCTTACAACAACTAGACCAGATATTTCTTATGTTGTAGGAATACTTTCAAGGTTCATGCATAAAACTTGTGAAGGACACTGGTCAGCTGGAAAGAGGGTTCTAAGATACTTGAAGGGGACTCAAGACGTGGGACTCAAGTACTCTAAAGTGGATGACTTCAAACTTATTGGGTACTCAGACTCAGACTTTGATGGCGATAAGGAGATAGGAGTATCAACTTCTGGATACACTATGAGTCTTGGATCAGCAGATGTTTCATAGAGATCTCGCAAACAGTCAGTTCCAGCAGATTCAACAACAAAAGCAGAATATGTGGCTGCAGCTGAAGCAATGAAAGAAATAGTATGGCTCAGGAAGATACTTGAAGATTTGCAAGAAAAACAAGAGAACTCCACTCCATTGTTGGTCGACAATACTTCTGCAATCAAGCTGGCAAAGAATCCTAGATTCCATGATCGAACCAAACACATCAACACAAAGTATCATTTGATTCGACATCATGTAGAGGCCAAGACAGTCCATCTTCGACATTGTTCCACAAATGATCAAGTTGTAGACATCTTCACCAAAGTGCTTGGACGAGAAAAGTTTGAAAGATTCAGAAACATGCTCGGATTTACGAACACCCCTTCAGATTAAGAGGGGGATTGTTAGAATAATCCGTCAAGATTATTGTGAATAAATAATAAATAGGAATATGAATAGATAGGAAGCCAAACAGGCTGAGCGGAAGGTGAAACCCAACCGCCATGAGATTTGTATAAGTATAGGCTTTTGCATTGGAATAGTTAATTAATCGGGAGTTATTACCAACATTTAGTAATGGATGGCTTGCTACAATCTAGCTAGAGATCCAGATGATGATCTGAATAACATAAACATACCATAATCAAAGGGCACGTGTGCATTAGAAGAAAGTGGTATTTCAAGTGACCAGGTCCTCATTCCATTGAAAATCAAGAAAATAAACATTAGGTCACTAGAGAACCCAAAGTTCTCCAATATAGGAGATTAGTGGGATGAAGAGACAGTCACGAAGAACATAGACATGCTGCATGAATATCAGAATTTATTCTCTAGCAACTTTTCGGAGATGAAGGGAATAGTTAGTGACCTAGGGGAGATGAAAATACCCTTGCGGCCATATGCTAAACCCAATAAAGAATGGTCATATAGACTGAATATAAGATATAAAGAAAAGGTAAAAGAAGAATTGGATCACATGATTGACTCATAAATAAATGAACCTATTGAGGAATCAGAGTCGATCAACCCTATAGTGATCTAGGATAAGAAAACAAAAGGCGAAGTGAATGATGCATCTATGTCGACCTAAGGAAGATGAACGATGCATGCTTGCATGATTTATTCCCAACACCATTTACAAATCAAGTAGTTGAAAGCATCTGAGGGTAAGAGATGTACTCATTCACTGATGGCTTCTCTAGCTATCATAAATTCAGAATCGCGAAGGAGGATCACCACAAAACCACCTTCGTCATAGAATGGGGATGCTACCAGTATACGATAATGCCCTTTAGACTCAAGAATGCACCTGATATTTTTTCTAGAATAGCAATCTCTTCTTTTAAAGATTTCATTCATAAATTTATTGAGGTCTACTTTGATGATTGGACTGTGCTTGGTCTAGTAAGAGACCATATTTAGAGTTTGTGCATGATGCTAGGTCATTGTCGCCAATATCATATTGCACTTAATTCCAAGCAATGTATTTTTTTCATACCATTTGGTGTCCTGTTGGGTCACATCGTGTGTGGTGATCGTATTTTGGTTGACCTAGAAAAATTTGCAATTATTCTTGACTTACCACCACCTACGTCAGTCATGCAACTGAGATCATTTCTAGGACATACATGATACAACATGAAATTCATTAGAGGGTATGTAGAGATCACTGAACCTATGGAGAAACTGCTGAAGAAAGATGCAAAGTTTCAGTGGACACCTGCTTGCCAAGAAATCTTGGGAAAATTAAAGAACAAGATGGCCACTACACCAATACTTGTATTCCTGAACTGGAAAAAGGAATTCCATGTTCATGTCAACGCGTCATCTGTCATGCTTGGCATAGTCTTAACAAAACCAGGAGAGGGTGCACTTGACCACCCTATTTATTTTGATAGAAGAAATCTGTCAATGATAGAAAATAAGTATATGACGACGAAAAGAGAAGGCCTCACCATGGTTTATGCACTCCAAAATTTTAGACATTATTTGTTCGGTGGACATTTCTAGATGTACACTGATCATTCGACGCTGAAATAGCTAGTCAACAAGCTAGTGTTGGGGGGAAAGATCTATATATGGCTTCTCCTATTTCAAGAATTTGATTTTGAGGTCATTGTTGAACCTGGTCAACCAAATGTTGGGCCAGACCACCTGCGAAGGATAGAAAGTGGTGAAGTACCAACCATCCTAGAAGAAAATTTTCCCAATGCACAACTATTTGCAGTTATCATGATAGAAGATCATAATAAGGAGTTTAACGAAATCATCCACTTTTTAAATACATGCTACGCACCTCCAGGATTCTCCACTAATTAGAAGAAACACTTTGTCGTCAGAGCTGCTGATTTTACTTTGATTGTTGGACACTTGTACAAGTTGGGCACAGATGAAACACTACGCAGCTGTGTTTTTTATTATGAGTGACCTTGGGTTATGAGTGAAGCACATTTTGGTGTCACAAGTGGACACTACACAGGAAAGGAAACTGTGCGCAATATATTGCAGGAAGGATTATGGTGCCCAATAATACACATGATACTAAAATCTTCTGCAAATGCTGTGATATCTGCTAGAGAACATAAAACATCGTGCCGCCATGAGATGCCCCTTGCACCACATATAACACTACAATCATGCAAAAAGTGGGACATTGATTTTGTTGGACTGATTAGTCAACCAGGAAAACAAATTGGCGCATGCTACATTATCTCCATGACAAACTATTTAACTAGATGGGCTGACGTCGTACCTGTTAAATATTGCACCAGTGCAGTTGCGACGAAGTTTATATTTGAAAATGTGGTGACTAGATTTGGATGCACGAAAATTCTACTTAGTGACCAAGGTACACATTTTTTTAACAAAATGAGTTCTAAGCTTAAGGAAGAGTTCCAGATCCAGCATATGAAGACAACACCCTATCATCCTTAGGCACTTGGAACGGTTGAAGTGCTTTAAGTAAATTTTGAAGAATGCACTAACCAAAGTGTGCAATGTTCGCTGAGATGATTGGGATCAGAAAGTACCAGCTGTGATATGGACGTATAGGACAACTTAAAAATGACTGATAGGGCACACCCCATTCATAATGGTATATGGACAAGTAGTTGTTGTACAAATGGATTATATCATTCTGAGTCTACGGATTGCGCCATTGATGGAGATGATCGATAGAGATGTTGTGGAGCAAAGTTTGCCACAGCTTGTTCAGATGGAAGAGGAATGCTTCATCGTAGGATTTCATCAAACAATAAAGAAGTAGAGACAAAAAGCATGGCATGATTGGTCAAACCATACAAAGTTGGAGGACTTGTGTTGCTATATGAAAACTTTTTTTTTAAACACCCAGGCAAGCTAAAAGCACATAGACTAGGGCATATGTGATCGTGCACATCACTGATGCAGGCGCAGTAAAATTGTAGAGACTAGATGGAACTTACTTTGCAGGTATGGTGAATGGTAGTTTCCTAAAATGATACTATGATGGTCACAACATCCCTGGCTAAAATCGCGTTATGCATGAAAAAAAAGCAAAGAGGAAGAAATCGTTCTTTTGCACGGCTACGTTGGAACCAGCTAAACGTGCAGGAAAAAGTGGGACTGACAGGTTGAATGACATTAAAGTGCGAATATCCAACAAATATTGAGGCAATTATGATAGCTAAGTGTCATTAATTTGACAAGATACAAGGATAATGACAACATTATTTTTGGTCCCATCAGCCATCTGCGTCATAACTATACTAATAGGTACAACACAACACTCAAGTTGTCGATTTAATGAAGAAATGCGTCAGCTGAGAATCCCATGTGATCGATTAGACCTTGAAATCCCATCAAATGATGACTATAGGATGGATAGGAAACTATAAATACAAGTCTTTTCCATCAAACAGTCTTTTACGCACACACACAGAGTGCACAAAAACCAGATCCAAGAGTTTACAGAGTCGAAACCTGTCACAGAGTGAGCCGATACCCATGGTAATAAATATATCTAGTGCAAGTGAGCTATCTGACGTGACTATCAACCTGAGTTTTCCAATTGAAGAGGAGATCATATCACCCAAAGTACAACAACTAGGGATGATTTTAAGGAACCATACTTATTTAAAAGTGTATAAATGTTGGCGAATATTACCAATTCTTAAAATGCCAACTATAAAATGATTGGTGATATTTTTCAAAAAATATTTTAATTTCCAAGGATTTTATATCATTTATATAATAATTTGGCGATTTTTAGGGTGAAAAAAATTTACCCCATCAAAATTGGGTGAAACAGGGCTTAAAAAATGCAAAATGACGAATGTTTTTTGGGAGAAAAACATGGAAAAATAGCCCATTGGGATAAAATTCGCCCCTAAAATTATCTCTGACAACAACTAGAAAAAGAACCCGAACTCGACCTGATGGCGGGAACAAGAAAGAAGCCTGCTCCTGGGACTGCTTTGACCCCTATTACACCCCGTGGTTCAGGCCTTGTGCTGAACCCTATTCAGAACCCACCAACTGCACCTACACAACCTACCATGGAGTCGAGATAGGATGGGGAGAGAGCACAAGGAGATTCATCCACGCTAGGACTGTTGAGGAAATTCAAGGCTAAGGCCGTTGGGGACAACCTTGGGAAAGAGAAAATGGAGGAAGACGTGCTAGAGGAAGAGATGGTGGAGGAGGAATCCCCACCCCACAGAGTCCCAAAAGCTGAGGGGGAAGAAGAAATATTCCCTCACTATGTCCAACCAAGGAGATTCGAGGTGGAGCCAGTGACGCTTCCCATGAAAGAGCGCACATTTTTAGTAGCACCCTGGAGTCATGAGTGCATACCCATACTAATGGACATAATGCCAAATATCACCAAGTTGAGATTCAAGGATGTTGACACTCATCAACAGTTGGGTTTGGAAAGAAACAACTGTATGGTAATTATTCGAACCAATCCAACTGGGATCAAGGTTCTCTAACTGATGAAGTGGGCTACTGGCATCAACCTAGTAGGATTGATGAACTTGTTGTTCATGCCCCATTTTTGCCATAGCTTGCAAGCCAATACATATGTGAAATAGATCCTGGTCTATTTCCATAGAGGATGCCTATGGCTCAATCGTCCATACTCGGTTGATGTCGAGGTTATCTCATCGATCACATGACTCTTGAAGAAAGGACATGACCCTGCGTTGTATATGTGGTAGAACAGGGATACCATCAAGATGAAGTAGATGTATAAGCATCTAGAGGCGAGTAGGGTCATTAGAGGAATTTTGGGGTCTAAAATGGGCCTCCTAAGGAAAATAATAAAATAATAGTTAAACTAATAAAATAATAGTTAAAATAATAAAATAATATTGATTAATTTTGAAGAAAGAAAGAAAAAAACTACATTTTGTGTTCGTATTTTTGACATATCTCCCTGTGTTTTTACTCAAATTTCGATCAGGACAGCTCGTTGGATGTAGAATTTGATTCTGCATCCAACGAGTACCCACACTGTACACTTTTGACGGACCCCGCTACCCCAAAAACAAGAAATACCTGAAAAAATGTGATGATGACATCATCATCACATTTTTTCAGGTATTTCTTGTTTTTGGGGTAGCGGGGTTCGTCAAAACTATGCAATATGGGTACTCGTTGGATGCAGAATCAAATTCTGGATCCAACGAGCTCTCCCAATCGAAATTTGAGTAAAAACACAATGAGATATGTCGAAAATACGAACAAAAAAAGTAGTTTTTTTTAATGACAAATATGTCAATTCAACCATTATGGTTGACTTATTTTATTGAAATTCTATTGGTTCTTGAATTCCAACTCACAAAAACTTATTTTGGCATGTTTTCTTATAAGGCCCATTTTAGACCCCAAATTTCCTCTAATATTCTCGATTGCCCCTATCGGAGACATTGGCCTGTGGTTAACCACAAGGATCCTATCATGCAAGCTATTGCACAAGCATTAAAGGAAATTTGGGGTCTAAAATGGGCCTTATAAGAAAATGTGGCAAAAATAAATTTTGTTAGTTATAATTCAAGAACCAATATAATTTCAATAAAATGAGCCAACCATAATGGTTGAATTGACATATTTATCATAAAAGAAAACTACATTTTTTGTTCATATTTTTGACATATCTCCCTGTGTTTTTACTCAAATTTTGAGTGGGAGAGCTCGTTGGATGCAAAATTTAATTTTGCATCTAATAAGTACCCACACTGCATAATTTTGATAGACCCCGCTACCCAAAAAACAAGAAATACCTGAAAAAGCATGATGATGATCATGTTTTTTCAGGTATTTCTTTTTTTGGGGTAGAGGGGTCTATCAAAAGTATGTAGTGTGGCTACTCGTTGGATGTGAAATTAAATTCCGCATCCAATGAGCTCTCCCACTCAGAATTTGAGTAAAAAAACAAGGAGATATGTCGAAAATATGAACAAAAAGAGTAGTTTTTTTCATTCTTCCCCCAAAATTAATAACTATTATTTTATTATTTTAACTATTATTTTATTATTTTCCTTAGGAGGCCCATTTTAGACCTCAAATTTTCTCTAATGATGAGGCCATATGAATGCACCACTGGAGCGATAGAACTTGTAGAGCAATGAGCACAAGGTGTGACTTTAAATTGGTTGCAGTTCTTATTGAATGTGCTGATAGATGACGCAATGCAGGCACATGAGAATCCTAAATAAAAATTTAACTACTCCTGGTTGATCCTCCTGATCTCATTCACCTTATGGGCCAACCCACCAGAATACGAACCAATGGATGTCCCACTACCTTTCCTTTGCGCAAAGTACAAGAACCTGTGGGAGGATAAGAAAAATAAGATCCACCAGACATATAATAACATCAATGTTTTTCCACATGTCGAGGTGATGTGCGATGTTATCAGGTGTTCCCACTGAGTCTAGGCTACAATGGTGTATAGGTATGTGACCTTCAGCAATTTCTAGGTGGGTGTGCATAACATGCTTTTGGAGCCAAAAACGACCCGTTCAAGCAAGTGTACCAAGAAGGGTTCAAGATCACTGATGATGATGTGGACACAATTGTCAAGGAGTGGTATGGTAAATGGTGCATCCCAGTAGTAGAGCCAATAGGAGAAGGCGCCGACCCTGAAGACCCACCATTGAACCAGGGAAATGGCCAAGAAAACAATGGAGGTGACGGTCAAGAAAATCAGTCGCAAGAAGGAAAAGACGATAACAACGATGATGGTGGCTCCCATTGAAGCGAAGGATAATAGACACCTACGGATGAGGACATCCATAGTCACTAGAAATAAAAACAACAACAATTTCGGCCACAACAAAAAAAGAGAAAATCTAGAAAAATGGCTAACACGGATACCTTGACAGAGGATGATATTCACGTCCTAGCATATGATGTAGCCGAGCTCGCTAAGAAAATCCTCAAGGTTCTGAATATGTAGTAGGAAAATGTGGTTGGTCAAGTTGCAGACCACCTCAATAAGATCATTGAGGCCATTAACAAGGTCAAAGCCACTGTCGAGGTTGAAACATATGGCGTGGATCCCAACGTACCGTTAGTTATACCAGAGGTAGTGTCACCAATCAAATTAAAAATCCATGAGCATGCAATGGAGACAGAGTCTACGATGGGTGCATTTAATGATGTTGTCAAAGAGTTTGACACATTATAGATCAACTTCTCCAAGCTCACATTGGGAGAAGTATATGAGCTGCAATAGGAAGCCATGACTAAAATGCAGCTTCGGGAGAATGTTGTGGCGTATCAGGAAAAAAAACAGCAAAGGAAGGCTAAGCAACATAAGGCCCTCCTCAAAAGAAAAAGAACAAGAAATTGTGGCACGCGAGAAAATTTGTGTTGCACTATCTGAAGCCATTAAAGGTGCGGTCACTGAGTTCTCACTAGAATTGGGCTAGCAAGATGAAGATCTAGCTGCTAAGGTTTCTTGACTATCGTGAATTGTAGTGGAACTAAAGAAGCAGGTCGAGGAGTTGCAAGAGAGGAAGGTACCAAGCACACCTCCTGAGGTGCTTGAAGAGAGAAGCAGAGTGAAGGAGGAAAACTCTATGCTAATGTAGTTGAAGCCATTTCCACGATACAGGAAGCACTTCTAGAATATGAGACTGGAGAAAAGATTAGGGAAAATGGGTGGAAAATTGAGGACAAAATGAGTGTAGAAAAGGTAGACATGAAGAAGCTTTATGTTGTAGTTGCAACTTTTTCCCAAAATTTTTAAATTTTAGGGGCCTCTTTTTAATTTACTTCTTTTAGATCTGGCCTAGAATTGATCGGTTTCCCTAAATATGCCCTAGAAGTTCATTTTCTTTGCTCAAAAATTAATCTTTTTATCGAAAGCATAGTCAACCGTCTTTCTGCAGTTGTGGAAGTTGAATGATCTAGTCTATCGGAAGTACTTCCGTCTTCCTCGCCGATACTGAAAATGCTTTCGTCTTCTTTTTGTTTGATTTTCAAGATTTTCTTTTGACTGCCAGTGAATTTATTTGTTTTATCGCTATCGAAATGGTCTATGACTTTGAACTGGAGTACTAGTCCTCTACGCTGTCGACATTTTGGAAGGAAGATGATGAATGTTCCAAAAGATAGTTGTTTCCCTCGCCGATGCCAAGCAAGCTATGGAGTATTTTGTTTTATTTTCAGCACTTAATGTTTTGATTTTTTGATGACCTTTTATCGCTTTTGAGAGTCAATTGATGAGTGAACTAGAGCGTTAGTCTTTTATACTGCCTATGTTGCAGGAGTTGGTTGATGAACGTCCCGAGGGATTGTTTTTTTTTTCGCCAATACGTCGAAACCATAGATGCTTTAATTTTCCTTTCTGTTTATTTTTCAAAACTATTGTTTTAACTGTCGGTGACTTTGTTTTTTATCACTATCGGAACAATATATGATATTGGATCAGAATACTTGTCCTCTACACTGCTAATGTTTTGGAAGGCAATTGATGAGTGTTCCGAAGGATAGTCTTTCCTCTCGCCGATAACTTAGAAATTTGAGTCCTGATACCTTTTAAAAAGAGTGAAGTAGCTATTATACTTTTATATCATCGACACTACAAAAAGTGTTGTGGTTTGAAGTTCCTAGAATTAGAGGTTAAAGGTTCTGATCTCTGACAAACTTAAAAAATTGTCATGGATTCGTAGTTGGCTGTGAGTCCACCATTGCGGCTGTCACTCAAACTATTTTTCCGATGCTTAGAGGGGTTGGTCGCCGATGTTTTTTTATTGCTGATAGGGTTTTTTCCCACCGAATTTTTTCTGCCGAAGTTTATATATAACAAAGGGAGCATTGTTTTATTGTTATCCGTATTCGAACTCAATGTTTCTCCAGTCCTTGTCGTTTGTAACGATTCATGTGCCCAGCTGTTCGAGCTCATTTCGCTAGCATTGCCACCGTGGAGTTTTTTCCAGTCCATCGACTACACTATGGTTTGACAGGTAGGTGAAACATGACATTGTTCTTTTGGATTTTCAATTGGTTGATTTGGAACCATGGTTTTTCCCTGGTTAGATTTTCCCAGTTAGGTGGTCCATAGGATGGGTTTGTCCACTTAAATAATATTTGTCCTTGCGGTATGCATAATATTTTAGGGTGGAATATCTAGCTATTACAGTTTTCTTTGGTGGGTTGTTTTTGAGCCTACATGACTGATTGGGCCATTATGTATGTTTTACTCCAGTTCAAGATTAAGAGGATGGTGCAGAAAAGAATTACGGTGTCTGCACCACCCATTGTTTGGTTGTCCATGTCCATTCGAGGAGGTTTTAAACTTTTTGTGTGCATTTTCCATGTTTCATTGGATGGCAGAGGTTTTCCATGTTTTGGTCGAGTTAGGGTTTTCCGCAATGAAGAGCACAGTATGGGGTCTAGTGTTTTGAGGATTAGCGGTAGTGATGATGTGGTTCATACTTTTATCGGATGAGTTCGAGTTAGTTAGAATGCATCCTAGATTAGGATAGATTTTTTTTTTCTCTCTAGGTTGTGAAATTTGTTACAGGCAATGGACTTAGAGGGTTTTAAGACACAACCTATAGGATTTTCTTTTTTCCTTGTCATTTTTCTTTTCATGCATTAACACTGTGTATAGTTCATTTTTCAGAATGCATATGGAAGAGCTAAATAGACTGATACATTTTTTTGTTATTATTAAAACACTTGCTAAAAGATGAATGGGTCTAAGAACATGATATGTTTATGATAGGGTGATTGTTGCAAAGAAAATATGTCCAAAAGACAAAAGAAAAAGGATCCTGTTGTTGAAGGATAACTTGAGGTTGAGATCATCACCAGGGTTGAATATATATATGAAGATACCAAAGATACCACCCGAGTTGAACTTGACTATAAATGGGCAGAGATATACAAGATAATTGCCAATCAGAATGTACCTAATGCAGGATTTGAAGAGCTATCCATTTATGAAAACATCGAGAAATCGACTCTCATGAAAGTAGCCAGAATACCTGAGTTGTTTCCCTATTCAGAGGTGATAAGCTGGATTCTACCTAGGGAAGATGTAACTACGATGATTCTTGAAAATATTGCTAAGCAGGGCTATGCTGCATATAGCCCTGCATATGTCTCTATGGCATATCATCTACCTCCTACCCATATTTACTTGATAGAAAGCTAGTTGAAAGAGATAGCTATGGATCTAGTAGAAATAGTTAAAAGAATGATGATACTAGGAAAAAACTTTTGAACCAAGCCTTCAGGAGAGTACAATACATCTACTCTCTAGACTCCCTATAGATTCATTGCACTAATGCTAAGTAGGATTTTTGGTAGAGATCATGGAAAAATATTCAAGATAGGATGGATACTAATTATCTTCTATGTGGCTACTCAAGGGACCATTTTCAATTGGTTAAACATAGTGTCAAATAGCCTCTCAGCATGCATATCCTTAGCCTTAGGAGGGGTGTCACAGAAGAAATCAGATTTCTACATGAGCTCTATCCTAATTGACTCTATATTATGTACCTAGTCTTTTCCATCCTTGAGATGTAATTGGGATACGGATAGGACTCCAGTGTACACATCATATAGGTTTTTTTGGGCCCATAAATATTATAGCTATTACAGGAAAATATGTGAACACTTCATCATGCCTTTGTATACATTAATTTTCATGACTGAATGCAACTGCATGTCTGAAGAAGTGTTGAAAATCATCAAGGACTACAGAGACTATTAGTTGATTGAAGAAGGATTGTATATAAGAATGTATGGGGCTTCTAGAGCAACTTCTCTACTCCCTAAGTATTCCACTAACTATGTACTACATAAAGAGGCAGTTAGGCAGTTCTATATTGATGGTGTAGGAAATTTTCTTTTCGAACATAAGAAGGTAGCCTATCCCGCAATACCTTTCTGGCTTAGAAGTTATAAGTTTTTAAAGGTAAAACATACTACAGAGTTTGTTCAGGAGCTAGAGCATTTACATTTTGGTGAAATGAATTTTCATAGGAATAACTCCTGAAATAAATTAGCAGATCACTGCAAGGAGGCAAACATCCATTTTGACTATACCAACTTTTGGGACAAGGACGAGGAAACATTCAGAAGTGAAAAGAACATAACCACCCTAAAAAAGAGGTTCAAGCAGAAAATAGCTATTGTGGGTGGAAAGGGAAAAACTTTAGAGAAGACTAAGACATTAGAAGAAGAAGAGGCCAAAAAGATATAAGAAGATGCTAGAAGGATAACACAGGAGGCAGAGAGTTGGCTGAAGAATGAAGAAGAAGAAAGAAAGTGAGCTGCAAAGGAAGCATGAAGGAAGGAAGAGGAGGAAATAAAAAGAAACGAAGAAGTAGAGATCAAGAAAATACATGAAGAAAGTGAAGGTCTAAGATTAACAAGATCTCAAAAGGACCAACAGACTACTGAGCAGGTATATACACAGGGGGGACAATATCACACAGATCAAGGACACGAATAATCTAATCCTGATCCCCAGGAGACTGTTGCAGCTTCTGGCAGCACACTAGGGCAAGCTTCATTTTCTAGAATGAATTTGATCCCTTTCATTCCTAAATAAGGGGAGGAGGTCCCTGACTTCAGTACTATTTTCTATGATAAGGAGAAGAAAAGGATTGTAAAAAGAACCGAGAAAAATGTTGAAACCGGAGGACAATCGGGAAAGATGATAACTGATAAAACCTTGGTGCATGGAGTGAATGCCGACCCAAGATTAACAACAAGAGCTAGGGTGGTTTTAACCCAAGCAACTAAAGATAATGTAGACAGGATGATGACAGATCTCGAGTAGTCAAGAAATAATCCAACACAATTAAAAGAAACACTGAAGAATGAGAGGGATGAATATCATAAGGTGAAAAGGAAATATGAGGACATGATGAACAAAGTGAGGACTTCAAGAACGGAACTCCAGACTCTCTAGGAAAATAAGGAGGATTTAGAAGTTTCTGTAGAGAAAAAGGAAAATAATTCTCAGGACAACTTAGTTGAATTACAAAGGCTACAGCTAGAGCATCAAGTGTTGAAAACTGAGAAAGATGACCTTTAGGTATCCTATGAAACTCTAAGTGTAGAGAAGGACCAGTTACAAAGCAAAGTTGTTGAGTTAGAAGTAGAGAGGGCCACCATAGAGGAAAGAGAGAAACAATATCAAATGCAGGTTGCAACCCTAGAAGAACAGGATACTTCATTGTCAGCATCACTGAAAGATGCTATGGAACAAAAGATAGACTTCCATCCTTTAAAAGAACATGTTCTAACTCAAAGAAGGAAGATCCACCAATTACAAATGTACATTGAGGAAGAAAGGTGTAAGATTTTACTAATAGATAGTAGATTAGAAGAAATTTTGGATACTACTTCATATTCTTTTGGACAGATCTCAAGAGATTCTAGAGATTCTAACGGGAAGAATAGTGTGGATAGAAACAAATAAGGAATCTCTTACGGAGCTACCAGTTAAAGACTAGCAGATTTTAAAGCAGGAATATGATTTATTAGAGTTTGCAATCAATGTTGCGAAAGAATTCAAGAAAACTGTAAAGAAAACAAAGGGAGCATGTGCCAAATCCTATAGGAGAGTGCTTGCTACATATAATAGATGGCATATTTTTGCAGAAAAAAGATTGGATGTGATACCAAAAGATGAATTGTTTATAGAAAATCTACAGAATAGATATCAGGAAGATGAGCAAGAGATCCAACAAGTAAAATATCTAGATGAACAAATTTTAAAGAATGCAATGGCACATGCAGCTGTAAGTATACATCTACTAGAGGATCAGCTGCGCCTGAGTCCTGCAAGGATAGAAGGGGTAAGGAACCAGGCTACCAATTATGAGATAAATATCCATTTTCTTGAACCCTCCATATTTGAAAGCATAGCAGCGGAGGCCTAGGCATGGAAAAAGTTCATCAACGACCAAGTTGGCCCCTCTTCATAAAGTGTTCTAAAAAAAACATTTTTGATTTAAAATGTAATATATTGTATTAATTATGTGCACATGCTAAGTGACAAAATTTTGGAAGTGGTTGAGGGGCAACCCAAGGGTGTGGTTTTTGTATAAATATAGGAGAGCTTAGATGTAAAGGGACTTCTTTCCAAGACCATTTTTGAGAGTATATTGTAAGAAGAACTATTTCCTTTGACAATAAAGAGTTACAAGTTTTTGCTGGAGAAAGTTTGGTGGAATGTCTCAAACGTTTTTCTATGGAATAGTTGAATGTGAACTATTTCTTTTTAAGCTTATTTCCATTAATTGTTAGATCATTCTAACTCATTTAATTTATTTTCATGTTATGAATGTGCTCTAGTTTATTTCGTGAAATTTCCATTGCGAGTAATGAAGATTGTCATTAACAATAAGCTATCTTTTTGTTCATATTTCTATTAATGTTCATGTGTTCTGAAACAAATAACAACTATCTCTAATTTTTCTTTATACATGCGCTGAAATACATTACTCGCCATTAAATGATAATTCTTCTCCCTATGGATAGGTTAGTTAGTTATAGTTAGTTTCTTGTTGTTTGTGATTTAGATGCGAGAGAGGTAAGACGAGAGGTAAGAACCTGCGCATCACATTGTGACCCTCCTCCTTATCTCTATATTTTGCATTTCAGATAGGATATTGCACATCATACTTTAAACAAAAAAAACTAAAAATATACACGATGGACTAGGCCGTAACCGGTGAAGGATTTTAATTTGTTACTTAACCTGGGGTAGCCGGACTGTAAACTGGACAGATTCCCCATACCAAACAATAGCAGGCTAGTTGTGAATATTTACTGGGGAGAATCCCTAAATGTTGTTACCTACGATTTTCTAGGCCTCAATAGGTTTTGACGCTAGAAGGAGGGCCACCAGTGCATGGCTGGTCAAGGAAGCTCACTTCCTCGAAATCACTCCACCAGTGACTGTTGCGGAGATAAATTCCTATGGCTTGGGGTACCACAACAAGCAGCTTGACTCCAGAAATCAATCCTTTCTAATATGCAAGAGAAATCAAATATCTAACACTAAAGGATCAGACCTTGTACCTTATTCCGGATGGTTGAAGTAGATCCCCATTGAGCTTTCCAACTTCAGCTTGAATTGATGAATCACTTCCTCAACAACAAGTAAACAAGACAAGCATACTATATATATTGGTGTTAGATCTACTCTAGCATATATAATCAACAATGTATAAGCATTTGAAATCATCCATGGATAAAATATTCATTCAAACATACATTTTTGGACAGGAAAAGATATTTCTATTAATATAAAATTAGAGATTACAATGAATACAACCTCTATCGGCATGTCTGCAAATCGGAGAAACTAAATCCCCCACTTGGGCCTCCACCACCTCAATCCTCCATCTCTCAATAGCAATCTCACAAGCAAAAGGAAAGCTTGGGAAGAGCACCAAAGTGCTCAAAGGGACAAAGGGATGTAAACTCAAGCACAAGTTCCAACAACAATGGACTGTAATTTATTTGCTCTCAATTCTCTTATGCCTTCAATGTATCCAAAGGGTTCCTTATATAGCTTTTCAATGGGGTAATTAAAGGTCGAATCCGAGCGATCTCAAGGCATATGGAAGGCTAGGAGACAAGTGAGTCAGATCCATGTCAAGGAAAACTCCAAAAGGATTTGGATTTTGTACACATCCTGATGTACGCGGTTTTAGAGGTCAAACCCGTGTATATACGCGATAAGGGGTTTAAAAGTCGCATATAGAAATTTTCACATGTTTTTAGGGATGGTATAGGAAACATCAAAGGACAAAAAATGGTCCAAGGGGTCTAAGGAGTATGCAGAGGGACATGGGAAGGCCATACAAGTGTGATTCACCTGGTGTGGTAAAATAAACTATAACAGATGCCCCCTAATGTGTGAGGTTAGAGGGGTCATATGATGGCAGAAAGACATTATAAGTCCATCCCAGAAGTGGAGTGATGAAGAATCCCAAATGGAAGACCAACCACCCAATCAACATAGTACAATGATACAACTCTGCATATAACTGCAAATACATATAGCAGTCCCAGATACATAAGAGTACAATGGCCATGAATAGGCATGGTACAAAATATCACATAAGTGGTCATCGCCACGTACAATACATAGATCAGAATCTCCATGATGAATATATACAAAGGATCATGATCTCCATAATGGCTAAAGATATACAATGGATCAAGATCTCCATAATAGCTAGAAATGTCTGACACATACTGGAATCAAGTCATGAGAGCTGAAATCTCATGAACACTGGCACGATCAAGGAGGTAGCATATAAGAGATTCCATCAATCTAGAAGGTCTTCTACACAATCCGCTACAAGTACAAGTTGTACTATGTGAATAGAGGTGTCGAGGTCGAACATAGTAGTCCATTGTCTGATTACTGTTCATTGATGTATATCGTTAATAGATGCAAGATCACCCATCGATAATGATAATGGGAATCAAGGTACTAGAGTGCAAACTAACAAGTGTGAATAAATTTGTTGAGGTTGAACACTTGAGAGGATCCATCGATGAGGGGACATTAATGTATTCCCAAAAACTGTCGATGGTGAGAAAACCTGCCATTGATGACTACAAGTCTCAAGGCACTCAAAAATGACTCTAGATTCTAATCCCAGAATAAATGATCTGATTTCGATGGGATGAAATCCGCTGGAAGGAGGGCATTAAGGAATCCCCCATCATCCAACATAAGGTACTCAACAAAGTTTTATAATGTGGAAGGACTCGATCATAAGGTGCACAAACCAGTAACTGTACCGGGAATGGCTGACATGCAAAGTCAAGATAATTGAGGAATGGCCGACTCAGGTTTAAACTTCCTTTGAACAAGAGCATAATGCTGAATGATGACTAAATAAAGGTAGCATAGAATCGATATACAAAACTGGGACATCTCTGCGACATAGGAGGCATCGACAGAGGTTCCATGGGGACTGGAAGCTTAATCAATCGATGGAGATAAACTCAGATAAATGAGTACAGCTCCTAAAGTCAAACTATAACCCAAGCAACAGATGTGATATACAGTTCTCTATTTGAAGGCGACACGACTCGACAGCTACCAAAGATAACATCTTTCCTTGTCCGACTTTTTTTTTTGGACTTTTTCAAAAATTTAAAAATATTGAAAAAGAATAAAACTGCTTTATAGTTACAGACTAGGAGGAGACGAGTGTCATATGGGAAAACAAACTAGTTCCAAGCAGTGGAACATACCTATGCTCAATTCAAGGATACATGTGTAGGATAGCGACACTCGGGGGAAAGTCCCCTCCCAGTAAAAATAGGGAATCAAGCTGCAAAGGATATATGAAATCACTCTGCATGGCTAGACATGAGACAGGCTCGGGATATATGGTTGAAACTCAATGTTAGGGAAGCTGGCGTAAGGCTCAATAAGGTAGGAAAAGCTCATGATAATGCAATTACAACTTGACATAAGGGATTCCTGAGGGAAATAGGAGAACAAAAGATCAAGAGGAGTATGAAGCTCTTGCAAAATGTCATGGCAGTATTATACAAAGGACTCCCGGACATAAGAGAGGACTCACAGCATGGGTACCAAATGCAAAGGGAAGCTAACTAAGACACCCATGTATAGGAAAGCTCTACCGTTCACATAATATCACTTCTAACAGCAGCATGAAGGTTCCATGATACCATGGAATGGGTTCATACCTAAGGTTAAGATGGAATGGTCATAAGGCAATGCATAAGTGCAAGCATATGTGATATCCTAACCTATATGCCAGTTCAGACATAATACCTATGATAGGAACGAATGGGCTGAAACCATGGAGAGAGTGTGTAAAAAATGGACCCTACATGACAACCATATTAGTCCAAAACAACCCAAAATAGTCAATAAAGAATCCAAACTATAGGATATAGGGAGGAATAATCATGACAAATGCACCCAAAGGAAACAATGCGGTGAACGATGGGACATAAAAAAGGAAAGTAAGGTGTAGACGCAATGTTCATGCATCCACTACCACCCCCGTGAGGGTGACCACCAGTGTAAAGACTAAGAGAAGGGCATAAAAATCCTCCACAAATGGAGTAGAGGATGGAATATGACCATTCCCAAATCTATGAGCACGGTAAGGGGTTGTGATGCCCCCAAGTCTGACACCAGGGTCCATACTAGGACCAAGGATGGGTGATAGGATACCAGGCATGCCAAAAATAAAAAGATTCAAACTCAAGAGAGCATAAATATACTCAAGTAACCGTAATCCCAAAGGCCAACTAACGCACAAAGAGCACACTCAGAAAATCTACAACCAAAATACAAGTAAACCAAGGGGAGGGTATGTGAGCTCCCAAATGCAATAGGTATGTATCGACTAGGAGAGGCTCGAAACTCCCATACACTACAAGTGGAGGTACGTAACCAATTATAATGGCCCTCAACTTCAACCCATAAAACGACTATGTTGTTCGACCTCTACCTAGTCAGGATACCCATAGAATAACCCCTGTAGAGTACCCCCTCGATATCCTAGGTAAGGAAACTAAGGTCACCTCAATATAATCAATGCTCAGGCGGATAGTAGCAGGAAGGATTGACCATATGGGCAGGGTAGCAAAGCCTGAAACTCTCAAAAGAGTCCCCAAATACGAATACAATCCTAGAAATATCTCCGGTGCTACTCAGTTATGACTAGGGGTCATCCCAATCATAACCGCTCACACTACCTTGTGCTTAACTCCCTTGTAAGAGGAGGATCCTGAGAAACACTAATTATGCCAAGGATTTCACTATCTCACCTGGATAGACACATACATGTTTCGTTTAGTGGTCTTGGAGAATTTACTCACAATGAACTATTCCAAGAACCTAAAACCTAATCTTGTTGGTGCACCCTATAAAAGAAAAGAGTCTAATTCATTTTATTATGCGTTGATTTTAGTTGGTTGTAATTACTCAAAGGGAAATGGTCGTGCAACTAGTGATATGAAGACTCAGCAGTGAAATAAAAGTGCACACCGTAACAAACAATGCTAAATGCAATATTTGTCAAATGAAAAATAGGGTATGCCACTACATGAGATTCATAAATATATATTCCTTTCCGAATGTCAATGCAATCCTTCCTATATGAAAGCCTAAACACAACTCTCATCCAAGCAATCCAATGCAAGTACCTCCTCAAATCCATATCTAAGATGCAACTAAGAGTGCAACTACTTTGTATTTTTTAGTATAAAAGAATGAAAAATGCAATAAAAGTCATCTAAAACTCTCAGTCTCTGCAGCAAGTATAAAACACAAGCCCGGCAATACACCGAGACAAAAAAGAGTAATGCACTAATGGAAAAACAAAAAGTATAAATGACTAAAACTACTTTCAAATAAAAATTAATGAAAATGCAGTCTCTGGTCACAAAAGAAGCATCCAATAGACAACATCAGACCCAAGGAAGGCCTAACCACACTCACAACCCACCCACCAACTTCCCACAACATCAAACTCACCAAAAGGGAGGATGTACGTGATTGTTTAAGGAAAAAATGCATATATACATGACTTTTGGCCAAAAATCTGTGTGTATACGTGGATTTTGGCTAAAAACCTGTGTGTCTACGTGAATTTTGGCCAAAAATACATGTATGTATGTGACTTTTGGCCAAAAACCTGCGTATACAGAGAAGACAGTGGTAAAAAGCATGCCAAGGGTCAAACCAATAAAGGGGAGTGTCAATGGATGAACATACTATAAAATGCAACATAGAAACAAGGAGAAACAAAGAGCAAGTGAAGAATATCAAGCCCATTGTGCCTGCAAACCCCAAATAAAAATAAGGAACATCCCCAAAAGAGTCGCTAATTATGTTATGGAGAGAAATTCCTATGGCTTGGGCTACCACAACAGACAACTTGACTCCAGAAATCAATTCTTTCCAATATTCAAGAGAAATCAAATATCTAACACTAAAGGATCAGACCTCGTACCTTATTCCAGATGGTTGAAGTAGATCCCCATTGAGCTTTCCAACTTTAGCTTGAATTGATGAATCACTTCCTCAACAACAATTAAACAAGACAAGCATACTATATATATTGGTGTTAGATCTACTCTAGCATATATAATCAACAATGTATAAGCATTTGAAATCATCCATGGATAAAATATTCATTCAAACATACATTATTGGATAGGAAAAGATATTTCTATTAATATAAAATCAGTGATTACAATGAATACAACCTCTATAGGTACATCTACGAATCGGAGAAACTGAATCCCCCACTTGGGCCTCCACCACCTCAATCCTCCATCTCTCGATAGTAAGCTCACAAGCAAAAGGCAAGCTTGGGAAGAACACCAAAGTGCTCCAAGGGACAAAGGGATGCATACTCAAGCACAAGTTTCGGCAACAACAGACTTAAATTACTTTGCTCTCAATTCTCTTATGCCTTCAATGTATCCAAAGGGTTCCTTATATAGCTTTTCAATGGGGTAATGAAAGGTGAAATCCGAGTGAACTCAAGGCATATGGAAGGCTAGAAGACAAGTGAGTCGGATCCATGTCAAGGAAAACTCCAAAAGGATTTGGATTTTGTACACATCTAGATGTATGCAGTTTTAGAGGTCAAACCCGCGTATATACACGATAAGGGGTTTAAAAGTCACGTATAGAAATTTTCACATGTTTTTAGGGATGGTCTAGGAAACATCAAAGGACAAAAAATGATCCAAGGGGTATAAGGAGTCTACAGAGGGATAGGGGAAGGCCATACAAGTGTGATTCACCTGGTGTGGTAAAATTAGCTATAACAGTGACAGTTTTGAAAGTAGCTTGTTTCACAAACACACTCCTGAAGATAAAGAGAAAGGGTATTTGTATCCTGTTGATAACGAAGTGGTTGATGATTTAAGAAGAACCACCAGGTGTTAACACCCAAAAATGGTTAACTACCTCATCTACCCCACTACATGGCTCATTTGTCCATCTACGTACCATATTTCCCTGAAAATCCCACTAAAAAGCCTCCAAAAGGCCTAAAATGCCTCTAAAAGGCCATAAAACCATCTAAAAAGCCTCCAAAAGGCCTAAAATGCCTCCAAAAGGCCAAAAAACCCCTTTTTCCTCCAAAAAATATCCAAAATTCCTCTAAAATAGCAAAATCCCCAAAAGGGAAGAAAAAATATAAAATAATGAGGAAAATAAGGAAAAAACCCTAAACAAGCTGCCCTAAACCATATGGTTTCCAAAACCATGGGCCAGCACTCCACCACTAAAAAACTATAAATAAGTGGTGGAGACCCCTCATTTCATCATCCACAGTCATAAGCATCCTGCCTCTGCCGAAATCATTCTCGAAACCCTAGCTTACCATCAAGCTACTTTCACCATTGAGAACTCTTTTTGGCCCATTTCCACCACCGGAGAAGGAAAAGAAGCAGCTTGGAGCTCGAAGCCACCGACATCGGACCAGCGCAACGGACTCCACCAACCTCCTCATCGGAGGTAATATCAATAAAAATCACCATTATACATTTCTTTACTATTTTTGCTTCATATTTTTTACTTTTGACTGCTTTAGCTTAGTCTTTGTTTCAGTTCGTTTTTATTTAATTCATACACATCATTGAACTGCTACTAAGGATTCCAGATTCCTTAGTAGGTGCTCATCAGCACAAGCTAGGGTGAAAACCCTAGCTACAGTTTTGGCGACTCCGCTGTCTCTTTTTAATTTTATTTTTATTTTTCTGTACTGTACTTTCGTTTGTCGTTTTTCGGCCGCCGGAAACCGCGCTTTTTTCTTCCGCAGCCGCGGCCCGACCGCGCATTTCAGGCCCTAACCCGCGACCAGCCCGCCGCTGTCAGCCTTTTTTCTTGCGCCCCGACCGCGTTTTTTCCTCCCACAGTCGCGATCCGACCGCGCCTGTTCATTACACAGTCGCGCTCCGACCGCCGCTGTCAGCCCAAAACCTGCGACCTAGACCGCGCCTGTTTCCACTAAACCCGCGATCTGCGCGCGACTGTCGCCTTCAAACCCGCGGTCCGACCGCGCGAGTCCGCCCCATACCCGTGGTCCGCGAACTGTTTTTGCCCTTGTTTCCGCGCCGAAACCCAGCCACTTTGCCTCTATTTTTCCTGCACCTGCACAGCCACCTGTACCACTTGCAGCCCTACAGCCATTTCTGTCCCTTGTTTACATAATTGTTTAGAAAATTTTTAGCATTTATTTCAAAAAAAAAAAAAAAAAAAATCTTTTGCATGGTAAAAGTTTTTCAAAGTTTTGTTTACATTACTATTGTTATTGAGTAACTATTTTGGATTCACAACCTCACATGCACATAATCTATCCCCTAATTCAAGTGAGACCTAAAATCTACTTAACTCAACCAACACTATAACGTCATTTGAGGAACACAAAAGAATATTGTAGTTAGGTAGGATCGGGGGGATAGGCTTCCAATAACACCCCTCGGTTATTTACACGTGAGACATAGTTGTTGTCCTTTAGGGAACCAAAATCCCTTAGTATTTTTTGACACGGTCACCACCAGTTTGTCAGAGGGCCTCTCCCTTAGGAGGGTTGAAGTCGTGAGATTGGTTCCGGAAGTCTGAGTGGAATACCGAAATCCATTCAGTAACTGAAGAGCTACCTTTCGCAGTTCTCGGAATATCCCTGTATAGGGAATATTGCGGTTAAAGGACCAAGCGGCAGATTCACCTTTCTGGATGTGTCATGAACGGGGTATCTTAGTTGCCATACTTCTAGGATTGCGTACCCGGTGTCCCTCCTGGTAGGGGGATACTTTAGCCATTTGACTTTCCTACTTATATTGTCTGACTTGGATTTCATCGCCTTGCAGAGGATATACTTAGTTGAGTCATAATACCATTAGCTAGGTGTTTGCATGCTCCCTTACCTCCTCTTGGTCTAGTGAGTCCACCGATTTTTCTTTTTTAGGAAACCGACTGCTTCTTGGTATTCTGACCACTTTGTTGACACTCCGCCTATTGTAGCACGCAGTTACAGTAGGTGTTTTGAGTTGCTTTTTGGCCTGAGTGCCTTGTTTTTCGAGCTCTCCTTCTGCATACACGGTTGCATTAGGATTTTTGAGTTGTTTTTCGACACCAAAACCCACATATTTGAAAACCACTTGTCACCATTGACTCTCCGAGACATTCTCGTCGCCTCCGAGGTGAGCCCCCACAGCACGGTTCACTTGACAACACCCGTCATCACCGTAGATCTCGAGCCTTGTCACTCGACTCCACTCGTCAGCGGCACAGGACTCCGTCA
>LPNX010410238.1:23020-37037 GCA_001517045.1 Pseudotsuga menziesii
CAAAAAATGGTACATTGTGCAGCCCCTCCGCAATGCCAAGAGTCAAGACCATGATCTGTGCACAAAACTAAACTCGTTGTCCCATGTGCAAGCTCGACTCTACATGCGACGATACACATTTGATGGTTGCACCATGGTATTGCGGGTTCATCATATACACATTGGCCAGTGCAAAGGCGATTTGTGTGAGCTCACCATCATAATATGTGACCGGTCTTAAGAGGGTCCACAAACTTTGCTTCGTACTTTGTGCAAGCTCTCGTCACATGATGTTGCAAATAAGACTGGACACACAAAACGTATGATATACCATATGATATAACCCATGTAACATTTCACCGCTTTTCATATGCCATTTCTGATATGTTACCCTTATGTATAAATCTGTTGCAACATGATAAGCCACAATTTTTTTGGTTAACACACACCGTATATATATGTGTGTGTGTGTGTGTGTGTGTGTGTAATATATATTATATTCATGGAACATGCAACGTTAGCATTTCATTTCATTGTGCTCCGTTCATCAACATTCATGAATGAGGTTGGAACCATATGTTAAGTCTAGTTTTGGTAAAAAGACTATCAACCCTCTTTCAACGGTGGTAAAATCTAGGCTCGGAATATGCAGCAAGCAACAATCTAATGCATAGCATTCTCTATGCATGAACCATCTAAAACAACCATTGTACCATTACTCTTTATCTTGGATCGATATACTTTAAAGACGAATAATCCTCCGGATCAGCTAACCTACGAAAAAGAATCCTTCTATGATGGCCTAGGTAGTGATAACCATCCCTAGTGTCTTAAACCTTGAAATAGCCATGGTATATTCCTCACAGAACAAAACTTCTTTATGAAACTATTGTGTGGTAGGCTTAGTCGTCATTCATGGCACATCAATGTTGTAGATAAATTTTATTGCCTAAGACCATATATCTAAATTCTATACCATGAATTGGTTCTTTAGAATCACCTGCAGGTTTCTAAACTTTGAGCCATGATATATTATTCAAATGTAAAATAGTTGTTATGTAGGGATTTTCAAGTGGGATTGGGCTTTGAGCATGGCCTATTAGTGGTGTAAACAAATGTTACGGATTGATACCTAGAGTGATTTTCCCCTTGACCATGCTGAGATCAAAATAACCATCAATGGTGTGTTAAAATTCAAAATTTTCAATATATCTTTATCACATGTCAAATATTCCTTATGGGGAGCTTGTTTGGTTTCCTTGGGCCCCGATATATTCCATCAACCTTGTAGCATTAGTTGATTTTAGTAAACCAAATATTTGATATTTGGAAACCAAATATCAAATCTGCGACTTGAGTTGTCTTTTGAAGACCAAGAACTAAGCGAAGGCTTGATGTAGGATGCATGTTTCTTGAAGACTAACAATGTCAATTTCATCTCACTTTACTCCTTTTGAGATTGTTGTAATCTCACAGATCACATAAGGTTACCAATAATACATACAAAAATATACAGAATATACACAGAGACAAGAGACAAGATCAGATAGGATGAACAGATTATATTATTCTCAATAGTTCGTACAAAGCCAAGAACTGAACTGGGTTCTTGTGAGGCTCAACAGCCTAATATATACAGATTACAAACAGTTACAAGATAACTATTTGTCGGTTCGGTGAACCGACACAACTATTAGTTAGCAGACTTAATTACTGTGTTTACTCGGCCGACCGACTAGGTCGGTCCATCGACTTAGTCGGTTGATCGACTAAGTCGGTCTTCTTTCAAGTCGACTTATGTCGACTTGCTCCTTCTACATCTTCCCCACAAACAAAACATTTCTTCGTCCCGAAGAAAAAGGGAAGTACAAAATTGAAGTCTCATCGAACCTTTCAGACTTTCTCCATGTGAGGACTATGTAGTCGGATGGTCGGTCGTTTTTTAACGCACACTTCGACTATGGCAGGAGCTGTGATGGCAAGTTGACGCTGTAAATCTGTCCATGTCTGCAGGGCTTTCTGGATGTCGATTGTTAGAGTTGTTACACTTGATAATACCGACATCTTTTCGGTCATGGGCATTTCTGCAATATTTTCCATGCTAGGGCCCAACAGTTGGGTTTGTTCGTTGGCGGCATTAAGGAGTCTTTTCATCTGCACACAGATGTTTTCAACCTTCTCCAAGTTTGGTAAGGCTTGCTGTACCCACTGATGAGATTCTCGTTCGAGTTTTTGCAGCTTGCTACTCTCCATCACAATCTGCTCTTCAAGGGTCTGCCTTATCTCTGCCTCTGTCATTTTCCGACTTTCCAAGGCCTGAATGCCTTGTCGTGTCTGCCTGCTCTGATGATAGACCTGCCCATAATGAGTCGGCCAATCTCTTAGCACTTCTTCAGTAACAATGGATTCCTCCATATGGTCCTGTAAAAGTTTGTAAGACTCCGAAAAGGTAGTATGCTGGGTCAGGAGCAGTCGAGCAGTCTCTTCCTTTTGTTCGGCTCTAGTCCCTTGGATATGTGTCTGGATAGTCGACACCAAGCCTTCAAACAGTTGATATGCCCTTTCGAGTGGTCGGTCCGTAGCAGTTTCGACCGGTCCTGGGGTGACAGTTTGTGCAAGAGACCTACACTTGCCGAGAAACTCGACCTGTTCAGCCTCCTTATCCCTGAGTTGTTTCTTTACTGTTTTTGTCCTCTTCTTTACTTCTTTTGCTAGGGTGTTTAGTAGTTGGCCGACCTTTGTGTCGGTCAACTTACTTGCATCCTTTAAACTTATCCGTAGCCTGGATGGTCGATGTTGGTCTGTCTGTGTCTCTTGTTTGTCCACATCTTGCTCCTGAGTACCTGTAGTAGTAGAGGTCGGCTCTGTGGTTTCCTTTTGCTGCTCTGTTGCTTTGTCTTGAGGACCTGCAGAAGTGGAAGGTGGAACAGAGGTCGAAGGTGCTTGTGTCTGAAGGGGTGTTTCATTGGTCGGGGTTTTTTGTGGTTGAGGAGGTGGTATGTCTACTTCCGGCTGTGAAAATGATGGTGGTTTTGGCTGTGAATCAGGGGGTGGTGGAGGTGGTGGAGATGATGGTGGTGAAGGTGGGGATGGAGGGTTTCCTGATCCTGGTGGTGATGGAGAAGTATGTTGTGAACTTTGGTCGGAAGACATAATGTTTTCCTTCGGTGGGAGTTGGTAGTCGGTGAAGGTTTGTTCATGCCCTAATATGTCGCCACCGTCGTGGACCCTTGTAAATACTGTTGTTTGCTGGGCATAGATCTTTTTGCTTGCTTTCAGTGGTGTTGTTGTCCATATTGTTTGTGCTGACTTGAATAGTCCAGGTAGCGTTTGAAAGAAGGCTTTGAGTTCAGCGTCCGTGCTGGCCCTGGCTCTGAGTCCTTCCGGGATTGCTTGTTCATATGCCTCCATATCTACTTGTTCTTCGACTACAGGTGTCGGAGATGGAGGTGGCGGGGTCGACACAAGGTCGACCACATTTTCAGGGGTCGACTGAGTTTTGGCTTTCTTGGGCCGACCCTCCGGAGCTCCTGCTTCGATAAAGCGTTGAAACTGGGTTTCAACAGATACCTTATTAGCACGGGCATCCTTGACAATGTCGAGTGCTGCTGCTGCTAGTTCTTCGTCGTCGTCGGTGGAGTCAGCAAGGACAAGCTTACGCTTACCCTTGCCTTGTTGTCTTTTCTGTAGCTTGATATTTCTTTTGGTGACGACTATCTCCTTTGCCAATTTTTTTATAATGCTCCGAGACACAACATATTTAGGGTTGTCTTCCTCGACTTCTCCTGTCGGTACCTGCAGTGGGTCGGCAGCTGCTGGAGTCAGAGGAATTGACTGCTGTATTGTTTTTTGTGCTGGTGGTGGTGTTTGTTGTTGTTGTTCTGTTGACGGGGGGTCCACTACGGGTGCAGTCGGATGCTTCACTGTTAAGTGCACCCGAGTAGTGGGCACAGTCGGAGTATCCTCCGACACGAAAGTGCTGATGTACAAATTTATCTCATAGTCCTCCTCCTTTTTTTGGTCTGTAAGAGGCTCGACGATAGAGAAGTTGACCTCTTTGGAAACTGCTAGAATTGGTACCTTTGTGCCGGCCTGTCGACTCAACTCCTGAAAGATCTGTTCGACTGTTGGGTAGTAGTCGAGGTCCTTTGCTTTGGGGTCTTGACCTCTCATATACCATACTGACGTATGGTCGAGAGCTAACTGGATGTGAGACTGAGCTGGGAGGTTTCGTCGGATGTTCTGTGGCACCCTCCACCTCGTCATTCGAACCTTCAGCTGCTAGAACCAAGTCTCTAGAAAGACTTTTCCTTGTGCTAGCTCATGCAGGGTTCCTCTCTGTGAAAAGGGTTTGAACCTGTGCATTTCAAACCTTGTGGGCTCCCGGAAGACTGCACTGTCTTCCAGACAGATATGGTACATAACAATCCATATAATAAGGGAGGGAATTTGATAATACCTCCCGTTTCCTGGCAACGTTCACAGATGGTTTTGACCATGTCGGCCACATAGTCACCCCATCTGTAAATACGTCCGTCTGTTGCAATTGTGTCAACCGCCTCCAACATTTCCAGTTTTAAGTCGCTGCTCCGACCAGCCAAGGTAAGGGTGACGGCGATGATTTTAGCCACAATTTGTGGCGTTCTTGTCGCGATCTGGCCTATCATCAGTCCCTTCGAGTTTTTTCCAGTCGGTGTGCCTGTGAGTTCTTGGACGAGTCCTTCCTTAATCCCAATTGGGACAGGGTCGCCTCTGTTCGACAGACCTGTAAGCGCCGAAATATCATCCCCAGTGATGTCAATCGGTTGGTCGAAATAGAATCGGCCATTGTGGTAACGACTGATAATAAATTTAACCGCTGCCTCCTTCATCCCACCGAAGCTTGCCATCAGTGGTGCGTTAGGGTACTGGAGGATAGAGCTATTTTGGATTTTCTCAGCGGCCTAGGTCATTTTACTATCGACAAAGGCCCACTCTTGGATTTCTGTCCAGAGTTTCTGGAAAGGACCCTCCTGGACTTTGGCGTTTTGGATATGTTTCAATCTTTGGACCAAGGGTGTGTCCTCTGCCTGTAACTCTTTTGCCTTGGCCACGACACGGGTAAGCTTAGGTGCCATGATATCATACTGGTTGGACTGGTAACAGGGTTCATGGGGTTTAGTCGACGGGGAATGCGAGTGCTCTGTGTGTAAGGGGTGTGGTGAATGAACCTTTGGCGGTCCATTATTTATAGGCGTGGGAGTATGGAGTGTTGAACTGGATGTATTAATGGCGGAATTGACAGTCCAACTGCAATACTCGAGTGCAATCTGGGGGATCTGGTTCGGCGCTCGAGGCCATTAATATGTGATGGGACTCTCGAGGTCAACGGTCGGTGTCGGTGGTAAAAATGGTCGGCATGACTGGTCGATGAAAATGGTGTCGGTTGTCGAAGGGGTGAGTTGCTGTCATGCTGATTGTTTAGGAGTGTACAGTTTTCATTTTTGGAATTTTTGAACTTTTTATAGGTTTTTGGTGACGGTTACGGTCGTTATATGATTTTTTTTTTTTTTTTTTTTAGTGCCTGTACCGTTTAAGTCGGGCTCCATTGACAAGCTTCCGAAATTCTAGGCCCTGCAATGTTTTTAGTCGGACCGACCCATTGGGATGTATTTCTTCGACTATGTACGGGCCCATCCATTCTGTGTGCAATTTCTTGGGTTTTCCTTTTACTCGACTGTTATAGAGTAGAGTAAGGTCACCGACCGACAAATTTTTGTTTTTGATATTACGGCCGTGCCATGCTTTCTGCTGTTGTTTTTGTATTTCCTGGTGTTGGATGGCCATAAGTCTGTGTTCTTCTAGTTTATTAAGTTGAAAGAGTCGATCCTGCCTGGCCTGTTCGACATCGACATGTAGTATTTGAGCTACAATAGGTGTCTACTGTCGGAAATGTAGGGGGACGACTGCTTCTTGTCCATATACCAGTCGAAAGGGGGTTTGATTAGTCGACCGTTTGTAGGTTATCCTGTATGCCCATAAGACTGCAGGAATTTTCTCATCCCAGTCATCTTTGTCGGCACTGCATATTTTAGTCAATCCTTTTGTCAGTGTTTTATTAAAGGCTTCAATTGCACCATTCGACTGGGGGTGGTATGCTGTACTACGTCGGTGGTCGATGTGAAACTTGTCGGTTAAATTTTTTATTGTTTTGTTAACGAAGTGTGACCCTTGGTCACTGATCAAGGTGAGTGGACATCCAAATCGAGTGATGATGTTTTCGTAGATGAATTTAGCAGCTACCTCACTTGAACAGGTCTCGACAGGTTCTGCTTCTGCCCATTTAGTAACATATTCCACTGCAGTGATGATATATCTTGAACCTGATCGTCGGGCTGGGACAGGGAATGGTCCTATGAAGTCTATAGCCCAGATTTCAAAGGTGATACTAGGGTTGACAGAGATCAGGGGCATTTCTGTGCTTGGCAGTGGTCGACCGAGTCGTTGACATCTATCACATCGAATGACAAAGTTTTTACAATCTCTATGAAGTGTCGGCCACCATAATCCAGACTGTTGGATTTTCTTGGCAGTTGTGTCGGCCTGAAAATGCCCTCCTATTGTTCCATAATGTGCTTCATGCATGATTTGCTCTCGTTCATGGTCTAGTACACATCTTCTAAGAACATCATCTAACCCCATTTTGTATAGAAATCCATTGATGAGACTGTATGGAGTAGCTTTCATAGCGAGGATTTGTTTCTTCTTAGTGCTCAGACCTTCTCGTGCCTGACCTGTCTCTAAGAACTGAGCAATCTCCTCCAACTCTTCTGGTATTGCTTCTATACAAAATAGATGTGCATCCGGCAAGTCGTCGTCGACTCCAGTCAGTTCTTCTCCTGTGTCGATTCGGGATAGGTGATCAGGTACGACATTGAGCTTTCCTGGTCGGACCACTACTTCAAACTCAAACTCTTGAAAGAGAAGTAGCCATCGACAAATTCTCCCATGGTGAAGAGGTTTGTTTACGAGATACTTCAAAGCTTGATGGTCGGTGTAAAATATGAAGGGGTTAGCTAATAGGTAGTGTCGATACTTCTGAAGTGCAAATACCATTCCTAGGGCTTCCCTTTCCGTGGTCGAATAGTTCTTTTCATCCTTATTTAATTTCCGACTGCTGTAAACTATAGGGTAATCCATCCCATCATCTCCTGGTTGAGTCAGGATTGCTCCAATTGCTATTCCTGATGCGTCGATATGCACATGAAATTTGGTCGACCAATTTGGGAATTTAAGTATGGGTGCTTCGACCAGTTTTCTCTTTAATTTGTCGAAGGAGATCTGGCATTCTTCTGTGCATTTAAATTCGATATCGTCCTTCAGTAATTCTTCTAGAGGGTAAGTCATATCAGAATAATGTCTGATGAACTTCCTATAATACCCAGTATGACCCAGTAAGACCCTAACTTGCTTAGGGTTTATTGGTGGTTTTAGGTCAAGAATAATCTTAATTTTAGCAAAGTCAACCTTGATTCCTTCTTTGCAGACAATATGTCCTAAGAGTATGCCTATGGGAGTCATAAAGATGCATTTCTTAATATTGAGGGACAGTTGAATCTGTCGACATCTTTCCAGCATAAGTCGGAGCCATGTGCAGTGATCCTTTAGTGTGGAATAAATAGTCCAGTCGTCAAAGTAGAATGCCATAGTTTTATAGATGTATTCCTAGAAAGTTTTTACAGCAATTCTGGAGAACACTGCGGGTGCATTCTTTAGTCCAAAAGGCATGACCTTATAAGCAAAAGAACCAAATTCACAGACAAATGTTGTTTTCTTTTGATCCTCTTTTGCTATGGGTACTTGGTTATAACCTGAAAACCCATCTGTAAATGAGTAACACTCATGTCCGGCAACTTCATTCAGGATTTCATCAGCATAAGGTGTGGGAAAGGGATCTGTCAGTGTGACTTTATTCAGCTCCCTGAAGTCGACACAGATTCTTAATCTGGTCGGGTCGTGTTTCTTAGGCTGTACGACCATGGGACTTTCCCATTCCAACTGGTCGATAGGGTAGATAATCCCTGCTTCCAACATGTTGTCGATCTCCTTTTTAACTATTTCCTTATACTTGTGGGCTAGTTTATAAGGCCTCTTCTTGACAGGTCAGACATCAAGTTTAGTGTCGATTTTCATCTCTCCCATTTCTTGAACTAACCCTTTCAAATCTTTATAGTCCCTTGCAAAGACATCTTGGAATTCTCTAAGTAAGGTTACTATTTCAGCAGTTTGTTGTTCATTCCAATAGTCACCAATCTTGGCTATTTTTGGTCGGTCGTCATTTGAAATGTCTACCTCTTTAGTTCTTACTTTGGAATCTAACCATTCTGGAGCTTTAGCTTCATTGATCGGTCGACTTCCTTCCTTGAACTGTGAGAATGTAGCAGGGAATTCGGTTGCAGTCATTCGGTCGAGGTCGGGTTTATCGGTAGTCGCGACCCTTAGCACTGAGTGGATTGGTTTTGTTGTTTCAGCATGGTTTGATTTCCATCTGAAACTTTTACCTTCAGTGTGTTCATTTTCTAATTGTAATCGGGTCGACTCGATTTTTGATCCTATGTGAAGACTATTGCAGTTCTTGACTTGTCGAGTGTCTTTGTAAGGGTGTGTTTCAGTCGGTTGAATGAAATGTTTAATTTGTTGTGCTTGCTCGACTAATTGTTTATCTTCAGGTATAAAGTTGAAGGCTTTAATGAAATTTGCTTTTAGTTCAGTCCACAAAAATGTTTCACCTTTAGCTTCCTCCATCTTATACCATTTTCTAGGTAAGTCGTCTAGGGTGGAAGGAAATAAGTGTGGCCAGGCTCTTTCATCCTTATGTCCAAGTCTTCTCCACTCTTTTTCACAAGTTTGGATGTGTTCTTCTGGGTTTTGTCCTTGGGTGAAGATAGGGATCTGTGCTTGTGAGGTTAACTTCCTTCCACCAAACCTTTCAACAAAGTAAGTTGCAGCACTAGTCCAGGTCTGTAGTTTTGTCTGATGGGTGTCCCACCATCTAGCTGCCTGACCTGTGAAGGTTTCTACTAAGCTCTGTAGTCGGCCATGTTCTCCAATGTTTTTAGAGACTTGTTCAACATGCATGACTGGGGATTCCCTCTCCTTATACCTAGGTTGTTGCCTGGTGTTTTCGCTGGTCGGTTG
This sequence comes from Pseudotsuga menziesii, assembly GCA_001517045.1. Lineage (NCBI taxonomy): Eukaryota > Viridiplantae > Streptophyta > Pinopsida > Pinales > Pinaceae > Pseudotsuga > Pseudotsuga menziesii. The sequence goes on from LPNX010410238.1 coordinate 32,177, forward strand.
TAAGGTAGGGTGTTCTCTTATTTTTCTCTCAAAAATCTTGGGGATAATTAAGACTATAAAGCACTGTCAGGTGGGTTTTTTCTGTACTTTTTGGATAGTCCAGCACCCTCTTGCTTGTGTTTCATAGTTTTCTATCTCCCAGTCATATAGTTCAGCATCTGAATTATAACCAACTGAGTCTGGGTTACCTAAGTGAAGTTCCCCATAGATGTTTGGTTCAGTATAGTCAGTATTATTGTGGATTTGGTATAGCTGTCTAACATCAACCTCCTCATCAATAGGTTCTATCCAAGGATTTCCTTGGGAAGGGTTAATGGGTACAATAACTTTTTGGCCATTACCTTTTAGCTTGATCCTTTCTTTATCTAAGGATATAGAGGCTTTCATCTTTCAACCCCAAGGTCGACCGACAAGGGCTGGGAAGGAGCTAGATCCTTCCTTTGGGTCAATGATTTCGAAATCAACCTTAGTTGATATGCCTTTAATGGTTGTGTCTACATTTTTCCAAACCCCAATGGGTTCAATGAGACCTTGGTCGGCTAGTTTTAGGTAGATGCCTGACTCATAGAGTCGAGGTTTGCCCATTTGTTCCCATGTATCCCTGGTCATAATATTGACTTGTAACCCAAAATCCAGAACTACTTGTCGTACGTGGTATCCTTCAATTTCTAGGTCGACCAGTGGGTCGACATCGTTTTTATCTTTTTGATTTAGGCTACAAATATTCTTAGTTTGTTTCTCAGGATTAGTGTTTTTGATTTGATGCAATAAATCAATGAACTGTCCTACAGATTCGTCTGTTTGAATGAGATGGGTTAATTGTTGGTTCGAGCTAAGTCGACTGTTAATAATGTCTTCTTGCTGTGCAATGTTTTGAAATATGTGTGTGGCTTCTTGATATGTCTGTTGTTCCTTGCTAGGGTCAGGGTATGCAATTGTGTTTTTTATTTTGCTAATCTGAGGGTTATCAGCCCCGGTTTTGGTGCCTTGTCGAGTGACAATGTGCAAGTTCTTAGTAGTTATTACATCATTCTTCTGGACACAAGACAAGACATTAACATTCTTTTTATTTCTGATTTTTTCCAACATGGTAGGACAATCCTCCAAGGAGTGATCGCCTACCCCACAGTGTGTACAAAATTTGAGGTCAGTTCTGTCCTTGTACGGACAGTCTGCGCATCTGTGCCCTTCTTTGTAACAAATAAAGCATTGTGTGGGTTGTCGACTTCGTATTTCACGATTCCCAATGAATCGACCTGATCTTCCAAACCCTGGTCGTCGATTGTCATGTCGACGTTCATAGCGTCAGCCGTCATTGCGTTGCCCGTTCTGATTATTGTTATTGTTTTGCTCCGTGTTCTGTGCTACTGCATTCGTCTGGTAGATGGCCTGGTAGTTCTGTCTATTTTTCAGGTTAAGATGGCAATCGGTCGTGTTGTGATTTGCAGTTTCGCAGATAGCACACCAGAATGCCTTTCCATTCTTCATATTGTAAGGATAGTCGGCCGTAGAATGGTCTCCACGTTCCTGGCAAATGTCACAAAACGCCTTTGTCTGCACAAAACGGACATCTTATCGGCTGAATTGCTGTCGACAATTATCTTTGGAATGTCCGGTTGTTGAACAGTTAGTGCACCAGATTTCCTGGTTCTTCAGGGTCAGCTCTTTCAGGGACTTCTGTACGTTTTCCAGTTGTTCCTCCAAGCGGTGGTCGGTCGGATATGCAGGTATATCTTCATCCATCTCGACCTGCAGAGCTTTGGTCAGCGCATCTTCATACGACTTGAAAGTTTCCAGACTGATGTGTCGGCGAACCTTCTGTGAGAGTCCTGCAAGGAACCATTGAATCAGTAATTGTTTGTCAATAGTATAGTCTAACTGGCTCAATAGATCCTTCCATCGTTTATCGTAGTCGCGGACTGTTTCTCCTGGCTTCTGTGATGTCGTTTTCAGCTTCTTAGCGGCCAGGTGTTTGGCGTCTGGGGTCTTAAAAAATGATAGGAATTGCGCTTTTATCTCAGCTTTTGTTGCTCTGGGCTGCCGTTCAGAAAATGTCATATACCATGTTAGAGCTCTTTCCTTAGGGCTCCTGCGAACTGGGTCATCTGGCGATCTTCTTCTGTTACCTTGTTGGCCTCCCATATCGATTCACAGACGAACCAATGTCGCCTGGGGTCTTCATCACCCTCATAAAGGGGAATCTAAGCAGATCCGTGACCCATGTCGGAGTCACTTTCACTACTCTCTGAAGTTGGCGAGGTGGGAGGCATTGGTGGGGGTGAAAGAGGTGGGGTCGATGATATAGTCGAACCTATGGGGGTGACGATGGGGTTTTGGTCGATGGAACTTGTGCCTCCGTCGGTGGTTGATTCTTTCTCACAGTACAGCGGATTGTTGATGATTTGTCTTCTCGATGACCCACTGTCACTTTGCGTGCTCAGGTCTGACTCTTGGTTATCTTCGAAAGTTGTATGTGGCAGGGGGGGTGCTCCTTCATGTGTCGGCAGGAGCAAGCGGATACTGCGAAAGGAGGGTGCCGTCTGAAAGGTCACCCAGTTCCCTTCGACGGATGACCAGGTTTCGTCCTGGGTACGGTTCATCACCGAGTCGACTCCAGAGTGTGATGTCACCAGCTCTCAGTCAGAGGTCGTCTTCAATAATAGTCTGTATTACGGTATGTGGATTGACTGGGGACAGGGTTACTTCGTCGGGAGTCATTATTTGGAGAGCTTCTTGCTGCTCTATCCACACTTCTTCATCCTTAGGGTTGGTTTCTTCTTCCACGCCTTCTTCTGGTCGGTCATGACCCGACTCTGGCGGATGCTCATCTCGGTCGGTCTCCCTAGGTTTTTGTTCTCTACGCAGTTCGTCGGCGCGTGCACGTCTAGCTTCCCTTCTCTGCTGTCTTTCGTCCCTCTCGATTCTTTTAATGTCCGACATACTTTCATACAGTACTATCAATTCCTCTTCGGTCGACTGTTCATTACTGGCTTAAGTCTGGTCGACTGGTATCCACCATGCTCCTTCTCCAACACACGACCAGCTACCCCCCCATAGCCTACCCGACGCTTTTTAGAAAGCTCGGATAATGCTGTCTATTTGCTCAGGAAGTATTCCCACTCCCTTTCAGCAATGAATTTTTCCCACTTCTTTTGCTGCTCCGCCCAGTTAGTGTTTGAGGGTGGTTCACGTAATAGTGGTCGAGCTTCGACAATATGGCCTGCTCCTTTTTCTATTAAAAACTTGAACAGCAAAGTCGGCAAGGAACACAAGAATTGATTAGTAAATTCTGTGAAAAATTTCTGTCGGACAGTTTCCACAGAAGTCCTGTCTTCAACTGCTTGTTCCTCACAGAAGTCGTCGGCTATCTTTTCGAACCACTCCGATAGATTCGTACGTCCTCCTCGGATCAGTTTCTGGAGTAACTGTTCTTCTTTAGTCTTGTCCGGTTTTCTCATCCAAAAGCTGCTTCAGCAGGTGTGGCACGGATTCGACAAACTTTTCGTGAGTCTCAGTGAAAAATCTGGCTTTTGCTTCTGCGACTGTCAATCTGTTCTGTCTCGCGTAATTTTGTAGATAGTTAGCAATTTTTCACTCCCACCAGTCCTTTATCTCCTGCTCTGGTATCATATGTGAGCATATATTCTAGTTATGTACTACCGGCAACGGAACCAATTTTGTAATCTCACAGATCACATAAGGTTACCAATAATACATACAAAAATATACAGAATATACACAGAGACAAGAGACAAGATCAGATAGGATGAACAGATTATATTATTCTCAATAGTTCGTACAAAGCCAAGAACTGAACTGGGTTCTTGTGAGGCTCAACAGCCTAATATATACAGATTACAAACAGTTACAAGATAACTACTTGTCGGTTCGGTGAACCGACACAACTATTAGTTAGCAGACTTAATTACTGTGTTTACTCGGCCGACCGACTAGGTCGGTCCATCGACTTAGTCGGTTGATCGACTAAGTCGGTCTTCTTTCAAGTCGACTTATGTCGACTTGCTCCTTCTACAGAGATCATGATCATTTGTTTCATACTGCAAAGCCTATCATGCTTCAAGTTCATGATCATTTGTTTCATACTCATATAAGGATTTTTGTTGTGTCATTATTATAAATTAACATATTATTTTTATTTATATTTATATTGAGATATTGAGTTATAAAAAGTTAGTGATTTGAATAATAGTCTTATGTGTTTGCATAAAAATGTAGTATTCCATATTAATTAAATAATTGTATTAGGTTGTATGTATAAATTAACGTACAATTACTATGTTTGAGCAATTGCAGTTTATTTATCAATTGCGACTTAATTGATCATTATAACTCTTACAAATCAGTGATTTGAATGTTAGTTCAATGTTATCATATGAAATTTTCTTATTTCTTAGAAATTAAAAAAATGGAAAATCATATCAGGTTGTATGTAAAAATTACCTATAATTAGCTTGTTTAATTGAAATTTAAAAAATTGTAAATCTAGGTGGTGTGTATAAATTAACATATAATTGGTTTGAATTGGACCATTGTAACTATATTTTTAAATTGTGATTTGAATTTCATTGCAATGTGCTTATATGAATTTTTCTTATAATTTCTTGAAAATTAAAATATCGTATGAGGTTGTATCTAAAAATGAACATATAAATAGTTTGCTTGATTTAAACTTAAAAACTGTAAATTTAGGTAGTATGTAGATATTAACATATATTTAGTTCAAATGAATTCAACTATTGCAATTATATTTTTAAATTGTAGTTTATCTCATTACAATTCTTAAAAATTAGTGATTTGAGTAGTAGTTGAATGTGTTTGTATAAAAAAACTATTCCACGGA
>LPNX010410238.1:40115-93015 GCA_001517045.1 Pseudotsuga menziesii
ACTTTTACAAGAAGTACATACATGTTACTTAGCTAGATTCCATTTAGGGGTTTAAACCCAAAATGAACTTCTATATAGATCAATTTGAACATGGAGATTTAAATAGATAACCTTATTGTCATAATAACATGTACCTTATACCAGTGGATGCATGCACTCAAGATGGTACCTCTAGGGTAGTTCCTGGTTTAATAACATAGGCTTATAGTCGAGATAGAGCAATGGTGCTGAGCCTTCCATATATACCTAGACCAGTGGTGCCTAACATCAATATACATAAGGGATTCCCTAAAGCTCATATCTTTCTTTCTCAAACGATCTCCCTTACCAAACACCACCAAGATGATTTCCTCTTTCTTGGTGCTACCTAGAGGCAATTCTAAGAGGCAAGAAAATCACAACATCATCTCAACTTCTAGACTAGTGAAGCAATGTAAATGAGGTACCTTCCCTTCAACTATGACATCCTCACAATGTTGTTTATAATCCCCTGTTTTAGTTTCGATTCGACTAGCAAGTCCCTTGATTGACTATTGGGGGGATGTTGGATCCATTAAGCACCAAATTCAAACATCTCAAATATATTATCAACTACTACATCCCACTATAATTGGACTCTAGGCATAGATAGTAGACACATTATCTTAATTCGATTTCTTCACACTTTCATTGTGTATGTATAATGTTGTACCTAACAACTATCCCAATTTTGACGAATTTATAGTTATTATTTGGTTCGACATCAATACATTTCTTATAATTTATTTTATTTTAATTTAATATTGTGATTTCCTTCCAATCATGCTATATTATAATATGTTATTTAACAATAAAAATATTTAATATGATACTTTGTTCACTTCAAATATAGATAGAGATCTTCTTGTAATAAAACATGCAATTATGTGTGCAACTTAACTTCATTAATCCTACATTTTATATCTTCATGAATATTTTTTCTCACGATTCAACAAATTACAGATTTTCATATACTCCTCCCAATTTATGGCATACCGAACTAGTTATAAATGATACAACATTTCATTTTTTATGATTGTATATTAAAAACACTTGGAGTAAATAAAATTTGTGATCAATAAAAACATTCTTTCTAGGATTAGTTTTTCCCATTTTAATGGAATATTTATTTAATGCATAATTTTTACAAATTAAATGAAATAAAAAAAATGTTTACAAAAAAATTCAATGTCATAGAAGTCCTTGTAATAGAATTTTTCTAGATTTCTTGAAATATGTGTTTTATGCATTTCTCAGTCATTTTATGGACTTTGTTTACAGTTTAATGAATGAAGGTGTTAATCAGTTCACAGTAACATAGAAGGATAAATATAATTCGAAGTCTTTGGCATGTTGTATGTGGTTCATTTATGCTTTGCATGAAACAGTCACTAGTCGTAGTATTGAACAGCCTTGTATGTTAAGTCTTGCACGTCGACACGAGCAACGCTAAGTGCGCTAAACCGCGGAGGTAGGATATCACAGAGAGGTGATAGCGCACTGACAGAGGAGCTGCGGTGCGTGATACCGCAGGTTAAGGACTTAGCGTTGGGTAGGAGCTGTGTGTCGCACGGTGCGCAGCGATGCGGTAAGGTTGGAGATATCGCAAGTCAGGGAAAGTGCATGACGTAGAAAAGGACCGCACGGCGGTATAAAGGAATATCTCGCGGCTAGAAGAGCTGCGAGATGAGGAGATCGCGCGACGCGAGTAGAAGGTCGCGCGACACGTAGAGAAAGAGACCTCGCAGCTAGGGGAACCGCGAGCCGCAAGTAGGATCACCTCAAAACCTGGTCCAAGACGCTTGAGTCCTTGGCCAACCCATTAGAATCACTTCGGGTGAGACTTCAGGCCGCTTTGCGGTCTGTCGCCGAAAGGGCCAGTGAGCTAGGGGTGTTGTTGGTTGATTTTAGTAAACCCGGGTCTACCCATGACGACCAACATTGACCAAGATGATGATGTGTGATGTCCTCTCTCCTAATCAGTTATTGCTAGGTTGTTCCCCAAGGGATTAACTACCCATTGATGATGTCACTAACACTTAACCCTAGGAGAAATATTGAGGACCAAAGAATCACATCATCCAGTTTGGATTTTTCCTTTTACAGTGATAATAAAAATATATGGAACACACATGACAATATACCTTGAGAGAGAAAATATTATATTTCTTGATCTTGTTTGTCCCATGGGTAAACGAGGTTTTTCCCCCACCTTGACTGTACACCTTGGCCTCATGGGTAAAAGGGTTTCCTTACCACCTTATTATGACCCCTATAGTTTAATTGTGGTCCTATATATTCCTTTGGTCCTAGCACCCTTATTATTTCTGGTATCATGACCCATTTTCTAGGATGACTTAACCCTTATTGTTTTATTTTTTTTATTTTGTGTTACCATTTGACCTTTTGTAACCTATTCTAAGTCAACCTAATATTATTTTATGTTTTTATTAGTAACTATCTTAAAAATTAGGGGTATCCTAAGTGACCTTCCTGCAAGGCTTGTCAAGATTATAAATTAAAGTCCATTCCTCAATTCCCCAGCTATATCTCCCCCAAAATCAAAATCTACAAAACCTTTAATTAGTAATTTTGTAGATTTGTAGAAAATAACAACATCTGAAGTGCCCCTTAAATATATGAGTATCATCTTCGGTGCATTCCAATGATCCTTACCAAAATTCATCATGAACCACCTAACAACTCCCACTTCTTGCGCAATAATGATGACTTAACCCTTATTATTTTATTGTTTTTATTTGGTGTGACCATTTGACCTTTGGTAACCTATTCTAAGTCAACCTAATTTTATTTTATGTTTTTATTGGTAACTATCCTAAAAATTAGGGGTATCCTAAGTGACCTTCCTACAAGGCTTGTGAAGATTATAAATTAAATTCATGCACATTTTACTGTGTTCTATTGACTATATTTATGGTTTCGAATAAACCGTGTTTAAATTTCTGACTATATGATGTTTATTGTTATTATTAGATAATTTTCATTGTCTAATTTAACTTTTATGACATTATTCATGTGCTTAACTATTATTATCTATTTTTATATATTTCATGAATAACAATAATCATTATTATAATCTTTCATATATTGGACATAATATAACTTGTTATTTTTGTGATAGTACATTTGTTCTAGGTGGTAATAATTTATTATTATTTCTTGTAACATATGAACTTAATTTTCTCTTTATTGGGATTATGATATATTAAATGATATTTTTATCATAGTATATTATATCTTCAAAACCATTATTTATAGTAAAAGAAGTGACAGTAATTAGTAGAACTACTCTTGGCCAAGATAGGTTACTGTAGCTAATATATAAAATAGTTAGTACTAGTTTAGAGGCTGTTAAATGCATCGTTTTTTTTTTAAGTTAGATAACTCTTCATTTATTAGGTAGTTTTTGAGAAGACCTTTTTGAAACTTAAAAAGTGAGACACTCCTTAAGAGAGAAATACTTAGATGGTAGCAAGACCATAACCAGTGAAAATTAGCGACACCAAACACACCGAGGGTTGTGTTAAGCGCTTTGTGTGGGTTAGTTCTCTATAGTTGGCCATATTAAGAAAATACAGCCAACAAACGGTGCTATAAGGAGGGCCTGATACTATTAATGGCTAAAAATGTTCAAAACAATCCTACAACTAATAGATCCTTCACCAATTGATGAATTTGGTAACATTGTTATTCCAGATACATTGGTTCATCCACAATTCAGAATTAGTGATTCACCATTCACAATTGTTGTTAGAGAAATCCTAGAACAAGAACATATTGCTTATCCCTATACACCTCATCATATTGAACAAGCTTTAAGGGAATCTAGAAGACCATTTTGTTTCTCCCTATACACCTCATCAGAATTCTATCAGAGCTTTAACAAACGAAGTGGCGGGATTAAAGAGAACTAACTTAAAGGGATATTCTTATAGAGGGTACTTCAAGAACAAATTTAGGCAAAAACCTTGTTACTAATAATAAAATAAATCCCCCTCTTGATGTAGTAGTAAATGAATAAATTTTCAATACCATTAGATCAGTTTTTTCTAGACCTAAATCTTCCTCTAATCAAGAATATGTTGATCAAGAAGAGGAAGAAAATTATAAAAGTGAAGATGAACCTCATGGAGAACAAGATCAGTTAGTGGGACATTTTTGGGATAATATAACTAATTAAAACAAGAGTAAATATGTTCTCTTAGGACATCATGCTTATAATACCCATAGTAAGGGATTAATGTAGAAATTCTAAATCCTTGATGGCATAAGGAATTTCATAAACAAGCTAAGGATTTAGGCACACAATTAACCTCATAGAGAATTGTACAGAATTAGCATAAGGAGAGAAGAAGAAGAATTAATGAACACACATTAATGAATGATCAATAAATGATAATTGATATTTTTACATAGGTAATACATCCTTATAAAGGAAAATAGAGTTTCTAGAATATAACTCAAGCTAGCTCATAAAGCAGGCTTACTAATTATGCTAAACCCCATAGTTGGATAAAGCACTTTCCTAATATACCAAGCACCTCACGAATTAGCAATAGCATGTGTGAGTGATGATGAGTGAAGGAAAGAATTGCTAATCCTAGAATATGGAGAGAAAATAATGGAGGATGGGTTGGAAACAAAGGCTGTCGGTTTCCTAGTTGACTAGATTTACCTTATCCACAAAAAGCAGGATAAGCAGATAAAGCAGAATTATGGATGGCCCTAAAGTGGTCAAGATCAACCTAGAATCATAAATAAATCATTCTTGGGATATAGATGGAAAGTGTTGACTCTAAGGTGCAAGTGGATGCCAACTATCTAATCTAGTGGGTAGCAAATTAATCAAATAATGATTAATTATTTTATGAGTGGGTTTATTATATTCCAACACCCCCCTTTAAGCCTGACTTTATGTGATATCTCTGAACTAATCAGAAATATGTATGCATATAGGGCCCAACAACAAAGCTATGGTCACCCCTTTTACAATTTATCTTGTCCAAAGAAATGAGGAAATAGTTAAAACCTCAAGGGGGAAATCCTCCCTCAAGAAAGGACATGAAAAGAAATACCAAAAATGTTGAACTGCTGGTGTTGCTGATTCTCCAAAATAAATGCTGATGTTTGGAGGTATCTTATTCTTGGGAAGAAGATAAATATTCTCACCTGGATCAAGGACAACTGCAAGATGGAAACTAGGATCATGTAGAAAAACCGAGATCCAATGATGTGAAGGCAATACTGAATTATCTTGAGATGACTTGAACTTCAAACTAGTGTATATTAAATGAGCTCTAGATAGGTGAAATAACTATCCAAGCGAATGTATAATGTCTCCATCTTCATTTACAAAGAGAGGATGTGTGCAAGTCATCAAGTAGGAACATAGAGAAGGCATAGGATCAAAGAGTGTGAATGCATGGGCTCCATTGGTTGATCTAGCTTCCAAAGAATCCAAGAGATCACATATAATCACAACAGTAGACTCATGGGAATATACTAGTAAAGAATCCTCTATGGTAGAAGTATGAGAGGAGGAAAGATAGTGATCTTAAAAATCCTCAAGGAGGCTCTAAGAATGAGTGCCAAGAACAAAGGAGGAGCTGCATAAGCACATGGGATCAAGTATGGTAAGTGGTAAGACACTAAAATAACTTGATTTGGCTAAGCAAACATCCTAGAAGTCACTGGGTTGCGCACCATCAAGGAGAGATGAATGCACAAAGTGTGAAAGGTCTGGCATATGGATTTTATAATCCATGATAGAAGACATAGAGAACACTGAATGTGTGAGTGAATCATCAATAACAATAGTAGCTCCACCTGTCACTTATTTTTCATAAACAAAATCATAAGAAGACGAATCAATATCTTCTACTTCAAGAGACACAAAAAAATATGGCTCTTCAATATTTTCTTCTTGATTGAAAGAGGAAGCATTCGAATCAAAGAGAGTAGTAGCAATAGGAACTGTATGAGAAACTTCTTCTTCATGATCAACTTCATCATAGACTGTAGAGGCTAAGACATCTTGAGAGAGAGAAATCATTGAGGATCTAGAGGCACTCTCCACATATCTAGAAGAATCCTTATTGTCCTTTCCCAAAACTCTATCCAATGTTGTCCAGAGATCCTTTGGGTAATCAACATAATCAATAAGGTAGCGCATGCTTGGAGAGATAGCTAGACAAATAGCTCCAATTGCTCTATCACAGTCATTCAACCAGTCACTTGGATCTTCATAAGACTCTTCATTAGCTCCAATATATATCTCATAGAGACCTTGTCTCTTTATATATGAAATAATATTCAATTTCCACTCTGAATAGCTTGTGAATGGAGAAATAAGAGGAACTGATACTGTTGAATCCATTTGAAGTTGATCCTGCAAAATAAACCTGCAAATATGAAAAGGGGGATTAATTAATTAACTGTCAAAGATATGATATCATGTAGAGCTTTGATATCCTCATCTCTGATACCATGTATAAATTCTAAAGAATTGATGGCATAAGGAATTTCATAAACAAGCTAAGGATCTAGGCACACAATTAACCTCACAGAGAATTGTGGAGAATTAGCAAATGGAGAGAAGAAGATGAATTAATGAACACACATTAATGAATGATCAATAAATGATAATTGATATTATTACATAGGTAATACATACTTATAAAGGAAAATATAGTTTCTAGAATACAACTCAAGCTAGCTCATAAAGTAGGCTTACTAATTACGATAAACCCCATAGTTGGCTAAATCACTTTCCTAATCTACCAAGCAACTCACGAATTAGAAATAACATGTGTGAGCGATGATGAGTGAAAGAAAGAATTCCTAATCCTAGAATATGGAGAGAAAATAATGGATGATGGGTTGGAAACAAAAGCTTCCAGTTTCCTAGTTGACTAGCTTTACGTTATCCATAGAAAATCATGATAAAGTAGATTAAGCAGAGTAAATCAGAATTTACTGTAAAGCGCAGTTACCAATTCTGGATGGCCATAACGTGGTCAAGATCAACCCAGAATCAGAAATAAATAATTCTTGGGATATAGATGGAAAGTGTTGACTGTAAGGTGCAAGTGGATTCCAACTATCTAATCTAGTGGGTAGGAAATTAATCAAATAATGATTAATTATTTTATGAGTGGGTTTATTATATTCCAACAATTAATAGGTGCTCCTAGTGAACCAAGCTCAAATCAGGATAAAGGGAATAATAATACTCAAACTTCTAAACAATCGTATCCTGTTCAAAATCCATAGAAGTTAGATCTACAGTATGATATTATTGAATATTTGAAAAAAAACATGCAAATATCTGCATGTATGATCTACTTCAAATTTTTCCTATGCTTCATGGTCCTATCATTAGCCCTATAGTAAATTCAATTAATCCTACTAGAAAAAATATTTTTTCTACTAGTATTTTAAAAAATTCAAACATGTGGAAATTTAACCCAAGAGATAGAACAATTACACTCACAAAATTGCTAATCAAACATGCAAAATTAACACCAAAGGAGACTGAAATTGGAGCACAACACTAATCTGTATTGAATAAGTTTACAATAGCCAAAATTGTGAAGTAATAGGATGCTGAAATATATAATTACATGAGAGATTTGAATGCATAAGGATGCCATTCGAAAAGGTCAAAAAGTAGGCTTACTAAATCTAGTCAAATCCCCCATAGGTGCATAAAGCAGTTTCCAAATCCACCAAGATTCTCACAAATTGGCTAAGTAAAGTGGGAAAGATAATGAGGGATGGAAATAAAACTCATACATGCTTTTATTAGGAGAAAAGGAGGGAGGATGATGTGGGAAAAAAACAATTCAACTACACCTAGTCTAGCTTTTCCTTTTGCCTTAATTCTCAATAAAACAGGAAGCTTTTTAGAAAAAGAAGATATGCACTTTGGAGGATCTGGAATAAAGAAGAAATGCTAAAATGGGTTTCCAAGAGGTTTTCCAAGTGCTCCATGACTCAGTTTTGGCATGTGTTGGCTTCTAGGACATGTAGAAGGTAACTATCATAGAGTGGAATCTATGATAGTAGGTAATAAGACAAAAATGATTTAATTAATGTCTAAGCTAGGTAAATATGGGTTGATTATTCTAAAACCCCCCATTAATATTGACTTTATGAGTAAATATCAGAAAACTATAGGGCCTAGCAACAAGGCTTAGTCACCCTTTACATACTGCTTGTCCATACAACCAAGGAAAGAGGCAAAAACCAAGTGGGAAAATCCTCCCTTAAACATGGACAGGAAAACAAAATTTGGAAATATTGTCATCAATCATGCTTCATAGCATGATCAGTAATCCCTAGCAGTGATTTGAGATTTCTGAATTTCCTCTCACAAAAACTTTGGTGAAGATGTCTGCTACTTGTTCTGAAGATGCACAAAAGAAGAAGATCCCATGAGTTATTGTTCCTTGAACAAAGTTTAGGATCCTTTTGGCTACTCTCCAGTGGATCTCATGAGGCTGATCCATGTATATTGAAGCCACACTTACTGCATAATATATATCAGTTCAAGTGTGTGTAAGATAAAGCAAACACCCAATCAACTGCCTATACAGTGTATTATTTACCATAGGAGAAGAACCTGCTTCTTCAAGCTTAACTCCTGAAAGGAAGGGAGTCTTGCTTGGCTTGCAATATTTCATGTTGAAATTTTTCAGAAAATATAAGGCATACTTGGACTAATGTACTTTGATTCCATGTTGGGATTGAGCAATCTCAAGACCCAAGAATTGTCTCAACAATCCCAAATCTTTCATAGAAAATGCATGGTTCATTGCATCCTTCAAGGAGGCAATCTCTTTCTTTGAAATTCCTGTAATCAGAAGGTCATCCACATACAAGACAATAATCATAAAAGAACCATGAATCAGATTCAAATATACATTAGGATCATACTTGTATCGAACAAAACTCAATGACAGCAGAAAGCCATCAATCTTGGCATACCAAGACCCGGGGGCTTGCTTGAGCCCATACAATGATTTCTTTAACCTGCACACTAAAGATGGATTAGAAAAAAACCATTCAGGTTGCTGCATGTAAATATCTTTAGTGATATCTCCATTTAGGAAAGAACACTTCACATCCATGTGATGTACCTTCCACTACTTCGAAGCTGCAATGGCTAAATCTAGCCTTATGGAGTCCATCTTTGCCACTAGTGCAAAGGTTTCATTGTAGTCAATACAATGTTTTTGTGAGTATCCCTTGGCTACCATATTTCCTTATATTTCAAATGTGAACCATCAGTGACAAACTTAGTCTTGAAAACTAGCTTCCTCCCTGGGGGAAGATCAACCAGTTCCCAAGTGTTGTTCTTCTGGAGTGAGATGAATTCTTGTTTCATGGTTGTTTTCCATAATGAATCATGTGCTGCATATTCATATGTCTCTGGATCTGATTCAACCATCAGATAGCACTTCTCAGAAAAATAAAGGATCTTTCACACAAAGGGCACTCTCAAACTGAGATCTAGTCCTCCAAGTGTCGCTAGGATTTCCAGCTAGTTCCCCAGCTTCCTGAAGGGTCTTTGCTGCCCATTTTGGTCTTGTAGGATTGTCAATATCTGAAATTAAATCATAATTATCAGAAATATCAGAATCAGCAAATTCATTAGTCTCTCCACTTACAATCAATGGATCTGGTGGTGAAGAAGACTCTCCAACTTCAATAGCTACTAAAGGCTCTTCTTGAAACTAAACACTTCTTTTAATGAAGGCTCTGTTAGTGCTTAAGTTGATCAGATTTTACCCTTTCAAATATTCAGAATACCCAACAAATAATCACTCTTGGATTTGGGGCTGCAAATCCTTTCTCTTTTCAGTTGGAATTCTAGCCCAAGCCTTTGAGCCAAAAATCCTGAAATGGGTCACATCTGGCTTGTGCCCACTCCAAGATTCAAAAGGAGTCATACCATCAAGATGCTTATGAGGAACCCTATTCTGGATGTAGGATGCATAGTTTATAGCATCAACCCAAAACTTTGGTGGCAAAGTCTTAGCCTCCATCATGCAGGTTGCGATCTTCTTTAGTGACCTATTCTTTCTCTCTGCGACACCATTTTGTTGTGGTGTGTAAGGGATCGAATGCTACATCTGAATACCTGCATCTTTACAATACCGAATGAACTCATACTTGACATACTCACCAACATTGTCAGATCTGAGGATCTTGAGTTTTTTCCCAGACTGGTTTTCAACCAAGGATTTAAAGACTTTCAAGAGGTAAAAAACTTCAGACTTATGCTTTAGGAATTGAACCCAACAATACCTGGAAAAGTAATCTATGAAGTTCATTGCATATTTTGTTTGACTCATGGACATATGAGGAAATGGACCAGCAATGTCACTGTGGATAAACTCAAGAGGTGCAGAGGTTCTCTCATGACTAGCTCTCTCATATTTGTGCTCTAGGTGTTTTTCTAGGATACAACCTTGACATACTCCCTTGGAAAACTTGATCTTTGGTAACCCTATGAACATATATTTTTCACTCAAGTCAGAAAGATACTTGTAGTTAATATGGCCAAATATTTCATGCCAGATATTGCTTGCCTTATTAGCATGAATCAGAAGAGCATAGGGGTTTGAGTAGGGTAGAAAATAGGAAAACATGTATCCCTTCGAAGTGTGATCAACAACACCTTTTTCTATGACTTTACCATTCAAAATATCAGTGGTTTCAACATCATCAAGGGAGAAGATGACCTTCTTTGGAGACACATTGTGAGTCATCTGATATACTGACAAGAGATTAGAGGAAAGACCTGGAACATACAACACATTATTGAACTTACTATGGTCAAGATCAATCCTTCCTTTCCCCAAACTGTCAGTGAGAGAGTCATCTCCCAAAAATATTGGTGGACCTTTCAACATGTCAAGAGAGGAGAATGCCTCTTTTGTCGAAACCATATGTCTAGAAGCTCCAGAGTCTATAATGAAGCTAGGTGAGCTTGATGTGCCAACAACCAAGGCATGTACTCTCTCTTTGTCCTCTGAATTTAATCCTCCTTCCCTCTTCTTTGAGTAATCAAGAAGGGAGATGTTATTCTTCTATAGGAGTTGAGTCAACATGTCAATTTGATTCTTCATACATGAGCTCTCAGGATGATAGCCCTTACTGCAGTATGTGCACTTTCTCATTTCTCCTTTGTTCTTCTTCTTCTGGAAGTTCTTCTTGGAACCTTGGGGCTCCTCTTGAGACTTGTTCTTATCTCTCTTTTTCTCATGTGACTTTTTAGTTTTTTTCTTGTTTTTAAATCCACCCTTGAATCTCCAGCAACCAAATCTTGGTCTTTGGAAGGTTTGATGGTGCCCATCATCACCAACTTATCTTGTTCCTGTGTGAGGGATTCCATGAACTCTGCAAGCTTAGGCATCTTCTAGGATCGAGCTATCAACTTGGTGGAATGGAAGGTCGAAACAAACACTAAATAGTCAGGGAAAAGCTTCGAGAGTATGAAAAAAACTAGTTTCTCTTCCTTCTTTTCGATCCCACACTATTTAGCTGCAAAACAAGGGATTTATACTTGGAAAAATAGAGTTGCGAGGATTTGAATCTACTAGGACTCAAGGAGATTAGCTCATTCTCGATTTGATGTCCTCTCATCTCATCTGTCTTACCAAAAATCTATACAATATTCTCCCACACTTCATTAGGTGATGTCAATCCATCAATATGGAAAAAGGAGGTCTCTTGAAATGCTTAGACACAAAAGACCATTGGCCACATCCCTCCTATTGTGCCATTTGATTTTCTCTGCAGCTACATTGGGATCTACCTTAGTTTCCATAGTCACCATGTAGAGACATTTCTCTCTCAACAATATCTCCATCTCATATTTCCACTCAAAGAAATTGAATGGAGTCAAGATGATCTTCTGAGATTGGTCCATAGCTTAGAAACTGTGCCCTTCAGTTCATAGAATATGCTCCCATTCAAGATGTCGAACCTGCAATAGAAATATGGAAGGAGATAAATCAATATACAAAGTCTCTGATACCGTGTGGAAATTGAACCCAAGAGATAGAACAATTACACTCACAAAATTGCTAATTAAACATGCAAAATTAACACCAAAGGAGACTGAAATTGGAGGATAACTCTAATCTGTATTGAATAAGTGTACAATAGCCAAAATTGTGAAGTAATAGGATGCTGAAATATATAATTACATGATATATTTGAATGCATAATGATTCCATTCGAAAAGGTCAAAAAGTAGGCTTACTAAATCTAGTCAAATCCCCCATAGGTGCATAAAGCAGTTTCCAAATCCACCAAGATGCTCACGAATTAGCTAAGTCAAGTAGGAAAGATAATTAGGGATGGAAAGAAAACTTATACATTATTTTATTAGGAAAAAATGAGGGAGGCTGATGTGGGCAAAAAACAAGTCAACTACACCTAGTATAGCTTTTCCTTTTGCCTTAATTCACAATAAAACAGACAGCTTTTCAAAAAAAGCAGATATGAACTTTGGAGGATCTAGAATAAAGAAGACATTCTAAAATGGGTTTCCAAGAAGTTTCCCAAGTGCTCCATCACTTAGTTTTCGCATATGTTGACTTCTAGGACATGTAGAAGGAAACTAGCATAGAGTGGAATCTAGGAGACTAGGTAATAAGACAAAAATGATTTAATTAATATCTAAGGTAGGTAACTATGGGTTGATTATTCTAACAAAACACTCCCTTAAATAATGATTTTATTAATATAAATAATAAGGGAAAATCAATATCCAATAAAAACTCATTGATAGGTAAAAGTTCAACCTCCAATACTCCCCCATTTCTTCTCACATTCGAGATTTATAACCGGAATGTGCATACTTGTATGGTAGATGTTGGAGCATTATCTAATGTAATTCCTTTATCAAACTGTAAAAGGATGAATGCAAAATATATTCCATGTGAGACACAAATCACTCAACTTGGCATATCAAACATAAGAGTATTAGGGGAGATGAAAGATGTTTTAATTAGATTGGCAATTAATCCATCAATTTATCAAATCATCCATATTGTAGTTGCATATATTCCTGATTCCTATGCCTTTTTTTTTAGTCATGATTGGTCTCAAAATTTAAAATGGTTTTTTCTCGACTAATTGGTGAACTTTATCGCTTCCTAAGAATGAAAAATCTAATCAGATTAAAATTGGAAGAGAAAAGTATTTGAAGCATACTATAATATAATTCAATGATACTAATGAACCAATGTTTTTTTCTATTTCTATTATTGGAAATTACACTTATGAACTTGATTTTGGAAATTTTAAGGATAAAAATTCTCCATTTACAGGCTTAAAACAACAATCTGAAATTTCTAATTTTACTTATATTCATCTTGATTATGCATCTAAGAGTGTTGTAAATATTGTATATTATCATAATTATGTACATATAAGTGATAGTAAAGTGATTATGAATAGTTTACCTTATACATTATATTTCGATGGGTCAAAATCTAAAGAAGGAGCTGGGACAGGTCGTCTTCTGGTTGATCCAAAGGGAAATAAAATATGTCTAAAATGCAGGTTAGAAATTAACTATACTAGCAATATGGAAGAATACGAGTCTCTTATTCAAGGTTTAAAGAAATCTTTAGACTTGAATGTTAAATTCTTGGTAGTATATGGTGATTTAGAAATCATTGTCCGTCAGGTACGCAATTCAATTCATTGTGTTTATGAACATCTCCGGAATTACCAAAAAGAGGTATGGAATATTATTTCTGAATTTGAAGCTTTTAATATAAATTTCAACTCAATATTGCATAATCAAGAGGCTGATTTATTAGCCAATGTAGCTTCTAAGTTAATTCCATATGGAGATATTTCTTCGAATAACTTTTCAACCAAGTTAATATTTAGGCCATCGATCCCGGATAACATCACTAATTGGTGTTTCTTTGACGATGATGTGCAGGTTTTAAATTTCTTGATGAATGAAGGTACATTTAAATATTTTTCTATTGATGAAATCACACATGATGAATACTTGTGTAACCTTTTGGTAACGCCCTCATTGCTCAATAGAGAAAGATTTTTATATGGTACAATCTATCCCTACTTTCATTTTAATATTAGATAAGTTTTATGATCTTCAGGATAAGCTTAAAGCTGTGCCAAATTGAAAAACAAAAATATCATGCTTAAAGTATGAAACTATTAATATAGGGATAGATTCTAATCCTCAGAATGTTAACCTAGGAACGGATTGTAGTCCATTTGAAAACTCATGTTTCATAAATTTGTTTAAAGAATATAAGTGTTCATGTATTTGTAACTTTGGAAGATATTATGATTTATATTATAATTGTATGTTGG
This sequence comes from Pseudotsuga menziesii, assembly GCA_001517045.1. Classification (NCBI taxonomy): domain Eukaryota; kingdom Viridiplantae; phylum Streptophyta; class Pinopsida; order Pinales; family Pinaceae; genus Pseudotsuga; species Pseudotsuga menziesii. Next base: position 54,528 of record LPNX010410238.1, read on the forward strand.
TGTACCCCCATTGGGGATGTGTTTATCCCCTTGTGAGATATCTTAACTGTTTCTAGACATTGAGGTACAACCTTTGTTGTAAGTCGGGGAAATAGTCCCCAGTGTAACATCATGTACTGAGTGTTTGGAGTCTCTCTGGGAGAAGTCAGCCCTGATAGGGAAGAGAAGTGGGCCCCAAAATTATTTTTGGTTAGTTAATTAAAAGGTATAAATAGGGAGGTTCTCTCCCTCTTCTATACGCACCTCACACTCTCAAGTTCGCATGAGAGAGAGAGACAAACATAGGTGAGACATATAGTTGATGAATAATTCTTATTACTGCTTTATGGTTTCCCTGGTGAAAATATTTGTGTCTTTTGTATCTCTTATATATTATGCATCTACAAGTACTTGCTATTCTATTAGATAAAGATCCTAATCAAGCTAATAAAATGTAGAAAAACAAACATGGTATCAGAGCCTGTCTGAAAGAAGGCATTGTGTAGCTGTGAAAAATAGTCCATACTAGTTCAAGGTGTTCTCTCCACATATCATCAAGAAAAGAGGGCTATTCTAACTCACCTAAGTAGGGTGCATATTTTGGTGGAAGCAGATTTAGAATTGAATAAGTTTCATTTTTGACCCTGTCACTAGTGTTGGGAGGAAATAGAGAATAAAGTTTTGGAGGCTTCCCACCTCAATTTTCATAAAGTGACCTAGCTAAGCAACTCACCTCAAGGATGCACACCTTTATTCCCAAACATAATTCTCAAACTCCAAGTTTGGAAAATTAGGGTTTCTCTAACAAACCCTAGGTCAACCAGCTATGAAATCAGGTCAGGCACCTCAAATCAGTAAGATCTAAATATTTGCTATTTCCATTTTAGGTTCTCATTTGAAAATATGATTCATCATACTCATCTTGATAACAATCTTGGATGGGATGATAACTTCTAAGCATGGAAGTACAAAATCTCCCTTATCCTTGAAGATAATTCTTAAGATCAATACATCAACAGATAAGTTCTAGAACCAAAGGGCGGTGACGCTGAGGCTGCTCATAAGAGAAGCATGGCTAAGGCTAAGAGAATCATTACAGATTCTATTAAGAATCACCTCATCCCCCATGTCTCTTCATTCAAGACACTGAAAAAAGTGTATGATGCTTTGAAAAAGATGTTCGAAGGAAAGAACATCAACCAGAAGATGACTTTGAGGAATGAATTGAAGAATGTTAATATACATAACTCTAAGTCTATACAGTCTTACTTCACAAGGGTTTCTCAAATCAAATAAAAACTTGAAGGTTGAAGAAAATGTTGAAGAAGGAGAAATTGTAATGACTACCTTGAATGATGTCCCTATATCATGGGACTCATTCATTTAATGGATTTTTGCAAGAAGGGAGTTGATCTCTTTCAATATACCGTGGGAAGAATGTGCACACAAAGAATTTATACTTGTGACAAGAGAAGAAAATATGGGATCAACTAATGATCAAAATCTCACAGTTCACACCAGGAATAACTTCAAGAAGAAGGAGAAGAAGGAGAACTTTCATCACAACAAGAAGAAGGACAAGATACCGAAGAAGACCAAAAGAGATACTTAAAATGTTTGATGCTATACTTGTGATGAACTGGGACACTTTGCAAGAGATTGTCCTATTAGGAAAAGGAGACACCATTCTCATGTTGTTGAAGATGATGAACCAACAAATAAAAGATTCATAGAGGAGAAGGATGGTTCAAATGAAGAGTATGTGCTAATCTCATCTCATATTGGCACTATCTCACATCAACGCAATGATTGGCTTGTTGATAGTGGAGCTTCTAAACATACGACGAGATACAAGGAATCATTTGTTAATATGTATGAACATGACTCACCTCACAAGGTGAAAATTGGGGATGACTATAAATATCCCATAAAAGGGAGTGGAGAAGCTTCATACAAGCTTAACTGTAGGAAATATTTAAAGATGAAATATGTGCTATATGTTCCAGGATTAAAGAAGAACCTTCTCTCCATTTCTGCACTAGATGCAAAATGGATTAGGGTTGATTTTGTCTATGGCCAAGTTTTGATGTGGCATAGAGGAAATACAATAGAGGATGCAACAGTTATTCAAGAAGAATATAGAGGCTTGTAAATGCTAAAGGGACACCTGGAAAAGCACTGTTCATGAGTCGATTGAGCCAAGTGAACTATGGCACAAAGGGGTTGCACATGTGCACTATAGGAAACTACTGATGGAAAGAAAAAGAAGTCTCAGGGCTTCCAGATATATAAGAATGGAATGAAGACATTTTTAAAGGATGTGAAGAAGACACTTCCCAACAGTGAAAGCAAGGCTAAAGGAATATTGGAGATAATACACTCGGATGTATGTGGACCTATGTCCTCTAGTTCATTAAGTGCATATGTGTACTATGTTTCCTTTATAGATGATTTCTCATGAAATACTTGAATATATTTCTTGGAAGGGAAAAGTGAAGTTTTTAGTAAGTTCAAGGAATATAAATCCTTGGTCGAGAACCAAACAAATAGGAAGATCAAGAATCTATGGTTAGATAATGGAGGAGAGTTCACTTTGGAATAATTCGATGAACTCTATAGAGAGTCTAGGATTAAGAGGGAGTTGAGCACTCCATACAATCCTCAACAAAATGGGGTTGTGGAACAAAAGAACCAAACCATCATGGAAAAAACAAAAGCTATGTTGCATGATCAAGAGCTACCTATGCACCTTTGGAAGGAGGAAAAAAGAACATATGTGTATGTATAGAACCATACTCCTTATCGAGTACTTGACAATAAGACTCCTAAAGAGTCTTTCTCAGGATAGAAACTAGGATTCAGCCATCTGACAATATTTAGTTTCTTGGTGTACATACATATCCCAAGGGAAAAAATACCAATATCGATCCTTCTAGGAGGAAGGGTATATTCGTAGGATACAATGATACATCAAAGGCCTACAGAATATACTTCCCAAAATACAAGAAGATCGACATTAGTAGAGATGTAAACTTTCATGAATACTCGACATACTTCAGATCCAGGAGGACGCCCATTCAAGAGGTCGAGGAACCTAAAGAGACGAGAGGTCGAGATATGGAAATTAGAGAAGCGATTCCAGAGAGCCATGAAGATCACGAGATGAAAGGAGCACAAGAGCCAGTAGATACATTAATTGGGAAGGACTCCCACAACAGGAAACCAACATGGGTGCGGGAGCTCATACGAAAAGCTAAAATGTATGGCACTCTATAGGGAATACATAGAGAGAGAAAAGGGGAAAATCCATACAATAGCTATGTGGATATTCTATGTGACATTATTGACATAGAACCTTCCACCTATGAAGAGGCTATAGAAAGGATAGAATGGAAGGATGCGATGATCAAGGAATATTAGTCAATCATGAAGAATGATGTCTGGAATATTGTTCTGAGACCGAAAAATAAGTATGTCATGAATTCTCAGTGGATCTACAAGATCAAGCATGTTGCATATGGAAGCATCGAGAAATATAAGGTTATACTCATAGCATGAGTCTTCTCACAGAAAGAAGGCATACACTACGAGGAGACATTTGTACCTGTGGAAAGGCACACTTCCATTAGGATCACACTTTCTTTGGAAGTAGTTATGAAATGTAAAATACATGATATGGATGTAAAGACAACATTATTGAATGGTGTAGTCGAGGAGGAAGTGTGTGTGGAACAACCAATGTGATTTGAGACACATGATAAAAAGACACATGTGTGCAAATTGAAGAAGGAATTGTATGGATTGAAACAAGCACCGAGGACATGGTACTGCAGGATGGATATCTTCCTGATGAGCTTGGGATTTATTAAGAGTAAAGCATATTCCAATCTCTACTTCAAGGTGGGAGAGGAGATACCATAGATACTTATTCTAAATGGCGATGCCTTGATTCTAATCAACGAAGATGAACTCATTACATATGAAAAGAGGAGACTTGCTACAGAGCTCGAGATGAAATACCTAGGTACGATGCACTACTTCTTAGGCATGGAGGTGTGGTAGAGTGCAGATGGGATATTCCTTGGTCAAGGAAAATATGCAGTGGATATTTTGAAGAGATTCAGAATGATGGACTGCAAAAAAAAGGGCCACACCTATGGCGTCTAACTTGAAGCTTCTGAGTGATTCTTCATCTGAGATGGTATATACCACAATGTATCATTGGATGATTGGGTCACTGATGTATCTAATGATTATGAGACCAGACATATGATTTCTAGTGAACACCCTAAGCCAGCTCCTAACAGATCTGAGACATGTTCACTTGGTCACTACAAAGAATATACTGAGCTACATAAAAGATACATTGGATTATGGGCTCAAGTATGATGCCAATTAGAGGATTAACGTACACAGTTATGCTGATTCAGATTGTGCAGGTAGCGCCACTAACTGGAAGAGCACCTCAAGTTTCTGCTTTAGTTTGGGATCTGGCACGATCTCTTGGTTCAACATGAAGCAATCATGTGTGGTGCTGAGTACATCCAAGGTAGAGTATGTTATCTCTTACTCGTCTAGTTCTGAGGCAATGTGTCTTTGAAATCTACTATCTAACTTGCTTGATCTCAAGTTGGAAGTGACTTGTATTTTCTGTGACAATCAGAGTTGCGTGAAGGTGTTGAAAAATCATGTGTGCCATGACAAGTCGAAGCACATCGAGATCAAGTTCCACTATATTAGGGATATGGTGCAAAGAGGAGCAGTGAATCTATAGTACATAAAAACAAAGGAGTAGATTTCCAATGTGTTGACCAAGCCTCTTGAGAGAGTGAAATTCGAGTACTTCAAATAAAATTTTGGTGTGATCCGGATCAAGATCCCTTGAAAGAGGGAGCGATGAGTTCTATCAGTATTTGAAATTTCTTAATATTGGTGGTTCATATTTCAAATTAAGATGTAATTTTTAATCATAAAGCCTAGTTTTATCAAGTGTTTGACATAATGTGTAGATGGGAAATTTCATATTAAGTCATTGAATTTATTCACTCCCTAGTTCTAATTAATATAGTACACAAGACATGATTTTTTTGTCTACTTTGATGCTAGGACACCGGTTGGAAGACAACTTGAAGTGTGTAGGAAGTGGGGTACTAATTGTTTTTACATTTTTCATATTGAAGCGTTTCAAAATATTTTCTCTATATGACTTTTGACTTAACTAGATATTCCTACTTATTGTGTCCCTATGTATCTTCATCCTTAAAATTTGATTTGTTGCTCGTAAACCCTTCATTTCAAATATACTAGCCAATTGATCCTTGAAATCAATTATTTTCTTCATGATGGGGTATGTGACCAACATATTATCAACATACATCAACAAGATAATAAAGTTTCCATCATCGTATCTTATATAATATGCACAATGGCCAGCTTCACTTTTACTAAAACCTTGGATCTTCATGAAGGTGTCAAATTTTCTATACCATATCCTCGATGCATGTTTTAATCCATATAGATATTTATTAAGTTTGCAAACCAAATTCTCATTGCCTCTTTATTTATATCCCTCATGTTGATCCATATAAAATTATTCATCAATATAACCATGCATGAAAGAAGTTTTCACATCTAGTTGTTTTAACTCTAGACCATGTTCTACTTCAAGTGCAAGTAAAACCATTACAGTAGTAATATTCACAACTAGACATAATATTTCATTAAAATATATACATGACTTTTGAGTATATCTTTTTTCTACTAAGCAATATTTATAATGTTCCAACAACCCATCATTTTTATTATTTACCTTATACACCCACTTATTTCCAACAAGTTTTCTTCCTTGTGGGAGATCCAAAATTTCTCATGTTTTATTCTTGTTTAATGCATTCATTTATTCATCCATGAATTTCCTCCATTTGTCGATATTATCATATTCTCTAGCTTCTTGAATTAAACAAGGTTCACCATCATCATCTAACAAAGAAAAAGAATACTAAAATTCATGAGAATATCTTTCTAGATGTCTCTTAGGACATGTAGATCTTATGAATCGTGGTTTTTGAACTTGTTGTTCTTCATGCTTATCAAAAGCTTCATTTTCATATTCACTCATTTCTAATTCAACTGCTATAATTTCAAGTGTTTGTTGTACCTCCTTCCTTTACATGGTTTTTTCATTAAAAACAACATCCTAGATAACAATTACCTTGTGGCCGGTAGGATACCACAATCTATACCCATTTATTATATTATCATAATCGAGGAAAACACATTTCATTGACTTTGGGTCAAGAATGGACCTATTTTCTTTAGGTACATGGGAAAAAATGTGACAAAAAAAATATGCAAAAGTCAATAATCAACTGGAATACCTCACCATACCTCCTCTAGAATATTTACATCAAATGCATCTATAGGTGATCTATAAATAAATACATGGTTGTATTAACAACCTTTTCCCATAATCCATTATCCAACCCAGCTGTGTTGAGCATGTTTCTTGCACGTTCCATGATTTTGTAATTCATTTGCTTAACCACACCATTTTTTTGTGGTGTATATGAAGCAATATTCTGGTGCTTAATTCCTTCCTACATAAAAAAAAATATCTAATTACTTGGAGAAATATTCTCCTCCATTATCATATCCAAGACATAAAAAAGACTTTCCCAAACTTTTCTCTACCCATGCCTTGAACTCTTTAAATTTCTCAAATGCATCTAACTTATTTTTCAGAAAATACACCCACACTCTTTTAGAATAATCATCTATAAAATTCATAAAATATATAGCACAATTTCTTGACGTAGTGGGAATTGGGCCAAGTATATCAAAATGAATAAGTTGCAAAAGATCATAAATTTTACCAGAGCTTGTCGTAAACTAAATTCTCTTATGCTTACCAAAAATACAATGCTTACAAAAATCTAAATCGCAAGACTTAATCCCAGAAAGCATACATCGATCATGCATAATTTTAAAACCTTTTTTACTCATATGGATAAGGCGTTGATGCCACAACATCACTGCATACATAAAATTCCCCAAGTCTGTTGTTGTTGGATTATTTGTCATTATATCATAACACAAATTATACAAGGTTCCATAATATTCTTCATGTACTAGCATGAGGGTCCATTGGTAATTTTTCATCGATTGTCACCAAACTTAGTTGAATACCCCAGATTATCCATCATCTTAATTGAGAACAAATTATTACATAGATATAGTACATGTCGTTCATCACACAACTTCCTTTATCTACCATAATCCAAATTGATCTTAGTGTCCCCTCTTCCCTCAATTTATAAAGGATGATCATCACCTAACTAGACCATTCTACCACTATAGGTATGGTATTTGACAAACTAGTCTCTAGATAGAGATATGTGGAAAGATGCACCTTAGTCCAAAACCCAAGATATATTAGAGATATGTTGTTACTGAGATAGAAATCCTAGATGTACTTGTTATTCTATTAGACAAAGATCCTAATCAATCTAATAAGATGTAGAAAAAAATCATGGTATCAGAGCCTCTTTGAAAGAAGGCATTGTGTAGCTATGAAAACTAGGGAATCCTATTTCAAGGTGTTCTCTCCGCATATCATCAAGAAAAGAGGGCTACGCTAACTCACCTAAGTAGGGTGCATCTTTTTGTGGAAGCGGTTTTAGAATTGAAGAAGTTTGATTTTTGACCCTGTCACTAGTGCTAGGAGGAACTAGGGAATCAAGTTTTGGAGGCTTCCCACATCATTTTTCATAAAGTGACCTAGCTAAGAAACTCACCTCAGTGATGCACACCTTTCTTCTCAAATAGAATTCTCAAACTCCAAGCTTGGAAAATTAGGGTTTTTTCTGAAAAACCATGGGTCAACCAACTCCGTAACCAGGATAGACACCTCAAATCAGTAATATATATATATTTGCTATTTCCATTTGAGGTTCTCATTTGAAAATATTTTTAATCATACTCAGCTTGACGGCAATCTTGGAGGGGCTGATAACTTCCGAGCATGGAAGTAAATAATCTTCTTGATCCTTGAAGAGAATAATTAGGATCAATACATCGATGGATAAGTTCTAGAACGAGAGGAGGGAGATTAGGCTAAGGATACTCATAAGAGAAGCATGGCTACGGACAAGAGAATCATTGCAAATTCTATTAAGGATCACTTCATCCCCCATGTCTCTTCATTCAAGACATCGAAGGAAGTTTATGATTCTTTGACAAATATGTTCGAAGGAAAGAACATCAACTGGAAAATGAATTTGAGGAACCAATTGAAGAATGCCAATATATAGAACTTCGATTCTATACAGTCTTACCTCACAAGGGTTTCTCAAATCAAAGAACAACTTGAAGCGGTTAAAGAAAATTTCGAAGAAGGAGAAATTGTAATGACTACCTTGAATGGTGTCCCTATATCATGGGACTCATTCATTCAAGGGAGTTGTGAAAGAAGGAATTTGGTCTCTTTCAACATACTTCGAGAAGAATGTTCACACAAAGAAGTTATACTTGTGATAAGAGAATAAAATATGGGAGAAACTAACGATCAAGCTCTCACATTTCACACTAGGAATAAGTTCAAGAAGAAGGAGAAGAAGGAGAACTTTCATCATAAGAAGAAGAAGGACAATATACCAAAGAAGACTAAAAGAGATACTTCAAATGTTTGATGCTATACTTGTGATGAAAAGGGACACTTTGCAAGATATTGTCCCATCAGGAAAAGGAGACTATTAAATTGTCACAGTGGTCTAGGAACTGAAAACACAGTCTCAGAAAGAATACAGATAGATAATCTTAAAATTGGAAAAATGGTGTTGCAATAGAAGTAGCAGCTTTGTATAATCAAATGAATAATGAATAATACAATAAAATGATCATGCTAGAAGCATGAATTCGAAAGCAATTCAAATTCCCAAGGAGGTCATTCGAATTGAATGAGTGAGTCTAGCTTAACTAAATGTAAGCCATAGTCAACACTCAAGTTAACCACTAATCAAAAATCTAATTGACTCAACTGATCCCTAACTGAATTCAAAGTGCAATAAATTACTGAGTCTAACTAAAAGTAGCTCAGACACATGTCACTACAAGCTAACCAACAAGTGGTATCCCATCAATGACTCCAATGAACCTCGATGAGGTTAACTGAAGTGTAACTAACCATCAGAAGTGGTTGGAGGTGCCCCTATTGACTCCAGTTCATTAAATAATCAATTTAATGAAGGAAGGTGCCTTCACTTCTCTATTTAACTGATTGTAACCATCAATTAGCAATATGGGGCATTAATGACACTCAGATCACCCTGGAGTACTCTAGTTAGCCTCCCTGAATGTAGGAGAAGGCTAAATTAGCCTCCTTGACTGAAGGTATGCGTGGGTGTGATCTTACTGATGTCATCTAGTGCTACTCTGATGTCAATTAATCCAATAAAACTTAGGATAGTGATTTAACTAGGCCAAATTGACCAAAATGAGTGTGTATGGTGGTAAATGTTTCCATCACCCTCCTTAAGCTATACTCGGGAGGAGTAGAAAACATAAAATGCATAAAAATTCTAGGGCCCCAACAACTAAGGCCATAGGTCACCCTGTACAATACTGAAACTCAAACAATGCTAAAAAACAAACTAAGTGAGGAAAAGAGGGAAAACCCAGTGGGAAAAACCACCCCTCAAGTTGAACACTGAAAGTAGTCTGATCACCCTGATGGACTCACCCCCAATAGTGAACGGAGGTAAGTGAACTTATTTTCTGAAAAGTTCTTGGTGAAGATGTCTGCAATCTACTCATTAGTCGGATAGTATTGTAGAATTATGGTCCTATCATGCACTAGCTCTCTGATATAGTGCATGTGTATCTCTACATGCTTGGTCCTCTACCTGGTAACTGGATCTGTGGATATCTTAATATAACTTTGATTTTCATAAAAGAGGACAATGGACAAATTACTACCAAGATCAAACTATGAAAGAATGCCTTGCAACCAAACTGCTTGGATGCAAGCTTTCACCGCTCCTCGATACTCGGCCTCTACTAAAGATAAATGCTATGGCAGCCTTCTTTTTTCTAGACCAGCAAATGGGGCCACCACCAAACATGAATACATATCTAGAAGTATACTCTTGATCAATAGAATCACCCGCCCAATCAAAATATGTGTATCCAACCAGCTCTAGCTCAGAGTCTGCAGCATAGTGAATGCCGTAGGTCCTAGTTCCCTGAATATATTGGAGGATCCTCTTGGATTCCTTCCAATAAATATCATGGGGATTCTGCATGTATCTTGATATAGAATTCATGGCATAATAGATATTAGGCTGAGAATGTGTCAAGTACAACAAGCTACCAATGAGTTGTAGATAAATAGTACAGTCCATGGGAGGTGTGCTTTTTCCTTCTTCAAGGCTCATCCCTGAAAGGAAAGGGAATGGTGTAGGCCTACATTCATCCATGTTAAACTTGAATAACATGTCTGATATTTATTTGGACTAAGTGACCATTATCCCATCATAATTTTTCTCAATTTCGATTCCCAAAAATTGTTTTAAGAGCCCCAAATCACTCATTTCAAATGCATTATGGAGAGCAGTTTTGATGGATGAAATAGAATCAAATGTGATACCTGTGATTAGTAAGTCATCAAAATATAAAAAAATAATAATAAAATGACCATCATACTTCTGTATATACACATTTGGATCTGATCTACACCTTTGGAATTTTTGCGAGAGAAGGAAGGCATCCATCTTGGAATACCACTCTCTTAGGGTCTGTTTTAACCCGTATAGTGACTTCTTTAGCTTGCAAAGATAAGATGGATCAGAGATGTAGCAATTAGGATGATTCATGTATATCTCCTCATGAATATCTCTATCTAGAAATTCTTACTTACCATCCATATGATGCACTTCCTAGTGCTTAGATGCTGAAATTGCCAAAACTAGGCGGATGGAGTCCATTTTTGCAACCGGTGCAAATGTCTCATGATAGTCCACACCTTGGACCTAAGAGAAACCTTTTTCCACCAGACTTGCCTTATGTTTTAAGGTTCTACCATCAGAATCAACCTTGGTCCAAAACACCCACTTGCATTGAACCAATTTCCTTCCCGGAGGAAGAGAAACTAGCTCCCAAGTAGTGTTTTTCTAAAGAGAATTCATCTCTTCATCCATGGAAACTTGCCATATCGGATCCTTCCGAGCATGGTAATAGGATTTTGGGTCTGAAATAATCATCAAATAACAATTTTTGAATATCAAATTATCAGGAAAAGAGAGTGCAATACCTGCTCTTTGGAAATCAGACCGTGTTCTCCTTGGATCATTTGGATTTTCAATGTTATCTCCTGCGGAGGAGAGTGTCTGTCGGGCCCATGTGGGAAGATGATTTTGTAATTCAGGTTATGATTCAGCATCTGATTTATACTGTAAAATGATATCATAAATCATAGGATCCAAATTAGGGTCAGCACCCCCAATTTCATCATCCAAATATTCAGTATAATAGGAAGGAAATTCAACAGTTTTCTCCTTCACTAGTTCCACCTCCTGAAGAGGCTCATCGAAATTGACACTTCTTTCGATGATGATATGTTTTGTTTTGATATCCAAACGCTTGAAACCTTTTGATTCATCAGGATACCCAATAAATATAAATTATAGTCTTTTCGGTTTCAAATCCCTTCTTTTATCAAGTGGAATTTGGGCCCATGCAGTGGACCCAAACACCCGCAAGTTCGACAGATTCGGCTTGTGTCTGAAGTATGCTTTGAAAGGGGTCTTCCATTTTAGGAATGAGTGTGGAACTCTATTTTGAATGTATGATTCAGAATGCATGGCTTCAACCCACAAATTTTCAGCCAACTTCTTTTATTCCAACATACAGGTGGTCATCTCGTTGAGAGACTGATTCTTCCTTTCCGCTACACCGTTCTGCTGGGAAGTGTAGGGAATTGAATGTTGGACCTGAATACCAATTTGGGAGAATATGTGCAGAAAATAATTACTGACATACTCACTACCATTTTCAGATCTCAATATCTTGATCTTAAGCCCATAGGCATTCTCAATCAAGGCCTTCAGTTCAGTGAATGTTTCACATACTTCAGACTTCTTTTTGAGAAAGACGACCCATGTGTACCTCAAAAAATCATCAATAAAATTCAGAAGATACCTTGATCCATTCATGGATGTGACAGGAATTGGACCTCTGATATCAGAATGTATCAATCCCAAGATGCATGTAGCTCGGTTTTCCTTCCCCCGATCAAACTTGTGCTCAGGGTGCTTTCCAACCACACAACCCTTGCAAATTCCAATGGTTTCCTTGATGACCGGGAGGCCTTCAACCATGGATTTTTTCTGTAATTTCTGCAAGTATTTGAAATTGAGATTGCCAAAACTCTCATGCCATATCCTACTAACTTCATTTCCATGAGTTAGCAGTGCGGTGGGCTTTGCATCCACCACAAAGTGGGAAAACTCATAGGCTTTTGCATGATGGTTTGCAAGGCCTTTAGCAACAAGTTTCCCAGATGCAAGTTCCATTATCTCAACATCATTTGGGCTAAAAGATACTCTATTAGGCACTCCTGTATGTGTCATCTGATAGACACTAAGGAGATTTGATGCCAGAGACGGTACATACAAAACATTTGAAAAATAGCCATTCTCAAGATCAACCATACCTTGTCCTTCTGAAATGATGGTGGAGTCATCTCCCATGTGGATGGGGATGGATTTTCCAGTCTCCAAAGATGAGAACGTCTCTTTCAACCATCATGTGGTTTGAAGCTCCAAAATCAATCAAGAGTGCTTTGGACTTCGAAGTGCTTTCCATGAGGGCATGACCTCTTTCATGCTGTGGTTCCCGATCTTGTTGATCTCTCCTCCGAAAGCTTTCCAAAATATTGATGTGATTTCTCTCAAGGAGAGATGTATATTCATCAAGATTCTTCTTCAAGCAATTATTTTCAGGGTGGAATCCCTTCTTGAAGTATGAACAATTGAATTTTTCCTTTCCATGATGCCCTTTTCCTTTGTTCTTCTTTGAGCCGTAAGACTCATCATACTGCTGGTTTTCAACTTTAGGCTTAGGAGCTTTGAATTTAGTTTTTGGGTTCTTCTGCTGCTTTCCTTTATCCTTCAAATATTTGGGCCCTGAGACATGGAGGGAATGATCATGGGAGGATCTGATGATCTCCATATGGACAAGCTTATCATGTTCACTTGTTAGGGACTCAATGAAGGCATTGAGTGTAGGCATATTCCATCCAGAGGTTATGAGATTACCCGCATGGAATGTAGAGATAAAAATTGAATAATCAGCTCCAAGTTTGGAGAGTATGGCGAGGATGATTTGATCATCCTCCTTCTCCACTTTGCATTGCTTCAACAGTAAGACAATGTGCTTGAACTTTGTGAAAAATTCATTCAAGGTCTCGAAATTGGAAGGCCGGAGAGACATTAACTCATTCTCAAGCTTGTATACTCTCAAATCATCCTACTTTCCATATAGTGTTTCCAATTTGTCCCATATTTCCTTTCGATTCTTCAATCCCGTAAGATGGAAAAGAAGATCCCAGGAAATAGAGAGGCACAAGAATCTGAATGCTTCATCCTTCTTGTTCAAGAATATAGCTTTATCTGTCATAGAAGCAGGATCTTCTTCAGTGTCCATAGTGACCCTATATAGCCCTCTAGCACGTAGCTGGATCTCCATGTCTCCTTTCCATGAGTGGAAATTGAACGGAGTCAAGAGTTCTACGGAAGAAGCCATCTGAATCTACTGGATTGGATGCTGTCACCTGTTAAAAACCAAAAAATCACAACAAAAAGGGCATCGTAAGGTCAAACATCCTGCACATTTTAGGCTTTCATAACACCCAGCATAGTCAATTAAGAAAGCTTGATCAACAATTCCTTACTTGGGGTATTAAGTGGTAAGCCTTGGCTTTTGGTGCAGTGCTCGATTTTTGAGCTATTGCTCAATTTTCATGCAAGATCTGTCAAAAACCTTCTTTTTGAGAGATATAAGCTTCGTCCTACCATGAGCTCTAATACCATATTAAATTGTCATAGTGGTGTAGGAACTAAAAACACAGTCTCACAAAGAATACAGACAGATAATCATATTATTGGCAAAATGGTGCTGCAATAGAATAGCAGCTCTGTATAATCAAATGAATAATGAATAATACAATACAATGATCATGCTAGAAGCATGAATGCCAAATCAATTCAAATTCCCAAGGAGGTCATTCGAATTAAATGAGTGATTCTAGCTTATCTAAATGTAAGCCATAGTCAACACTCAAGTTAACCACTGATCAAAACCCTAAATGACTCAACTGAGCCCTAACTAAAGTCGGAGTGCAATAAATGACCAAGCATAAATGAAAGTATCTCAGACACATGTAACTACAAACTAACCAACAAGTGGTAGTGCATCAATGACTCCAATGAACCCCGATGAGGTTAACTGAAGTGTAACTGACCATCAGAAGTGGTTGGTGGCACCCCTGTTGACTACAGTTCATTAAATAATCAATAAATAATCAATTTAATGAAGGAAGGTGCCTTCACTACTATGTTTAACTGATTGTAACCATTAGTTAGCAATATGGGGCATTAATTGACACTCAGATCACCCCTAGAGTGCTCCAGTTAGCCTCTCTGAATGTAGGAGAAGGCTAAGTTAGCCTCCTTGAGTGAAGGTAGGCGTGGGTGTGATCTTGCTGATGTCATCTAGTGCTCCTTTGATGTCAATTAAGTCAATAAAAATTAGGATAGTGGTTTAACTAGGCCAAATTGACAAAAATGAGTGTGTATGGTGGTAAATGTCTCCAACAGAGACACCATTCTCATGTTGTCGAAGATGATGAACCAACAAATAAAATTTTCAGAAAGGACAAGGATGGTTCAGATGAAGAGTATGTGCTAATATCAGTACTTACTGGCACTATCTCACATGGAAGCATTGATTGGCCTGTGGATAGTGGAGCTTCTAAAAATATGACATCATACAAGGAATCATTTGTGGAGAAGCTTCATACAAGCTTGACTCGAGGAATTCTTTAAAGATGAAGGATGTGCTATATGTTCCAGGATTACAGAAGAAATTTCTCTCCATTTCTGCACTATATGCAAAAGGGATTAGGGTTGATTTTGTCTATGGCCAAGTTCAGATGTGGCCCAAAGGAAAAACAATAGAGGATGCAACAGTTATTGGAGAAGAATACGAAGGCTTGTACAAGCTGAAGGGACATCCTGGAAAAGCACTGGTTCATGAGTCGATTGAACCAAGTGAACTATCGCACAAAAGGCTTGCACATGTGCACTATAGGGAACTACCGATGGAAAGAAAAATCAGTCTCAGGACTTCCAGAGATACAGGAAAAGAATGAAGGAATTTACAAAGGATGTGAATAAGGAAATGTTGTGAAGAGGACATTTCCCAATAGTGAGAGCAAGGCTAAAGGAATACTGGAGATAGTACACTCAGATGTATGTGGACCTATTTCCTCTAGTTCATTAAGTGGGTATGTGTACTATGTTTCCTTTATATTTTATTTCTCATGTAAGACTTGGATATATTTCTTGAAAGGGAAAAGTGAAGTTTTCAGTAAGTTCAAGGAATATAAATCCTTGGTCGAGAACCAAACAGATACGAAGATCAAGACTCTACGGTCAGATAATGGAGGAGAGTTCACTTTGGAAGAATTCAAGGAAGTCTACAGAGAGTCTGGGATTAAGAGGGAGTTGAGCACTCCATACAATCCTTAACATAATGGGGTTGTAGAACGAAAGAACCAAACCATAATGGAGGAAAAAAAATCTATGTTGCATGATTGGGATATTCCTATGCACCTTTGGGCGGAGGAAACAAGAACATATGTGTATGTATAGAACCATACTCCTTATCGAGTACTTGACAATAAGATTCCTGAAGAAGATTTCTTAGGAGAGAAACCAGAAGTCAGCCATCTGACAATATTTGGTTTCCTGGTGTAGATACATATCCCAAGGGAGAAAATACCAATATCGATCCTTCTGGGAGGAAGGTTATATTTGTAGGATACAGTGATACATCAAATCCCCACTGAATATACTTCCCAGGATACAATAATATCAACATTATAAGAGATGTAAACTTTGATGAATACTCGACATACTTGAGATCTAGGAGGACACCCATTCAAGAGGTCGAGGAACCTAAAAAGATGAGAGGTCAAGATATGTAAATTAGAGAATAAATTCTAGAGAACCATGAATATCACGACATGACAAAACCACAAGAGCTGGTAGAGACATTCCTTGGGAAGGAATCCCACAAGAGGAAACCAAGATGGGCATGGGAGCTCATAGGAGAAGCTAAAAGGTATGTAACTCCATAAGGAATACATAGAGAGAGAAAAAGGGAAAATCCCTACAATAGCTATGTGGATATTCTAGGTGACATCATTGATAGAGAGCCTTCCACCTATGAAGAGGCTATAGAAAAGAAAGAATGGAAGGATGCGATGATCAAAGAATATTAGTCCATCATGAAGAATGATGCCTAGGATATTGTTCAGAGACTAGAAAATAAGTATGTGGTGACTTCGAAGTGGATCTACAATATCAAGCATGTTGCAGATGGAAGCATCAAGAAATATAAGGAAATACTCATAGCACGATTATTCTCATAGAGAGAAGGCATACACTACGAAGAGACATTTGCACCTGTAGAAAGGTACAATTCCATTAGGACCACACATGATTTGGAAGTAGTTATGAAATGGAAAATACACCATATGGATGTAAAGAAAACTTTCTTGAATGGTGTAGTCGAGGAGGAAGTGTCCATGGAAGAACCACTGGGATTTAAGAAACATGATAAAAAGACACATGTGTGAAAATTGAATAAGGAATTGTATGGATTGAAACAAGGACCGAGGACATGGTACTTTAGGATGGATATCTTCCTAAGGAGCTTGGGATTTACCAAGAGTAAAGCATATTCCAACCTCTACTTCAAGGTGGGAGACGAAATACCAGTGATACTCCTACTATATGTAGATAAGTTGATTCTAATTGGTGAAGATGAACTCATTACATATGCAAAGAGGAGACTTGCTACAAAGTTCGATATGAAATACCTAGGTATGATGCACTACTTCTTAGGCATGGTGGTGTGGAAGAGTGCAGATGGTATCTTCCTTGGTCAAGGAAAATATGCAATGGAGATTCTATAGAGATTCACAATGATGGACTACAAGGAAATGTCCACACCTATGGCATCTAACTTGAAGATTTTGAGTGATGCTTCATCTGAGATTGTTGATACCACAATGTATCGTCAGATTATTAGCTCATTGATGTATCTAACGATTATGAGACCATACATATGCTTTCTGGTGAACACCCTGAGCCAATTCCTAACAGATCTGAGACATGTTCACTTGATCACTGCAAATAATATACTGAGGTACATAAAGGTACAGTGGATTATCGTCCCAAATATGATTCCAATTAGAGGATTAACCTACACGGTTATGTTGATTCAGATTGGGTAGGTAGTGCCACTGAATGGAAGAGCACCTCAGGTTGCTGCTGTAGTTTGGAATATGGAATGATCTCCTAGTTCAAAAGGAAGGAATCATGTGTGGCACTCAGTACATCTGAGGCATAGTATGTTGTCACTTTCTTGGCTATTTGCGAGGAAGTATGGTTTTGAAATATACTATCTGACTTGTTTGATCTCCAGTTGGAAGTGACTTGTATCTTCTGCGTCAATCAAATTTGCGTGAAGCTGTCAAAAAATCATGTGTGTGATGACAACTCAAAATACATCGAGATCAAGTTCCAGTATATCAGGGATATGGTGCAAAGAGGAGCAGTAAATCTCTAGTATGTGGAAATGAAGGAGAAGCTATCCAATGTGTTGACCAAGCCTCTTACGAGACTAAAGTTTGAGTATTTCAGAGAAAAACTTGGTGTGATCTAGATAAAGATACCTTGAAAGAGGGAACGATGAGTTCTATTATAGCTAGAGAGACATGTTGTCTGAGCATAAAATCCTAGAAAATATCCTAGGTTTCTCATACGTAATCAGCCATGTAGGTTGTCCTTGGATGTAATCAGTCTTGGCAAAGCTCGTAGGTTATCCTTGGATGTAATCAGTCCCGAGACGGGTTATCCGAATGTAAAAATGAGAACCAACATGGTACACAAGTTACTTAGATGTAATACACCCCATGTGTTTTCTTAGTGTAAAAATGAGACTTGGCATGGTACATAGGTTACTCAGATGTAATACGTCTCAAAGGTTATCTGAACGGAAAATATCCTAGAAACCGGTCGTTCTTATATAATCCCTTGAGGTTGACCTAGACTATAAAAATTCCTGATACAATAGGTTTTTGGGTTGTAATCAGTCCTTACATATATATCCATATATGTGTGTTCCCATGTTGATATGGTAAGGTCATGAAGCATGAGAGTTGCACCTCAATGGTCCTCTGATAGAACGCATGTCAACCGTGGATACTTTGTGTATTTTGTTTTGTTTTGTGAAGGACAAAAGAGATGATCTAGATATGATGATAAGAAGGTAGAAGACATAGGTTATTGTCATGAAAATGTAAAGAAGGTCCTGGACATCTCCTACATGATGGCTTGCTTGAGATGTGATGAAGACCAGGAAGAGCACTAGGACTACATCCATCATGAAAAAGGGTTGTCTCTCTAGAAAATTCTGATGACAGACAGTATGATATGATGATCAAATAAAATATGATTATGGCAACAACTATGATGATGACTCTATGACTCTATGATGTTGATTCCACCATGAAGACTTGACTAGATGTGTTGACGACTATGAAGAGAGAAAATACCTTCCTATTTAAGAGGGGGTGTTGATGTATTTGTAACTTCAAAAGATACTCTGATGTATATTATCATTGTATGTTGTTGTATCCACATTGGGGATGTGTTTTCCCCCTTGTGGGTTGTCTTAATTATGTCTAGTACTTTAGGTACAACCTCCATTGTAAGTTAGGGGAATAGTCCCCACTGTAACATCATGTAATGTGTATTTGGAGCCTCTCTGGGAGAAGACAACCCTGTTAGGGAAGAAAAGTGGGACATAATATTATGTTTGGTCAGTGACTTAAAAGGTATAAATAGGGAGGCTCTCTCCCTCATTTATACACACCTCACACTCTCAAGTTTGCATGAGATAGAAAGAGGAACAAATGGACAAGAGACAGATAAGTTTTCAATACTTCATATTGTTGCTTTTGATCATCTTACTATTCTGAATAAGTTTGTGGGTTTTTATCCTTTACAGTTTCCTTGGTGAAAATATTTATGCCATGTGTATCTCGTATATCTTATGCATATATATGTACTTGTTATTATTTTAAACAAATATCCTAATCAATATAATAAGATCTATAAAATATAAGAATCAGGATGTATTTTCATGGACCTACGAAGATCTCAAAACATTTAACCCATAGATCATGCAACATGT
The DNA here is from genome assembly GCA_001517045.1 of Pseudotsuga menziesii. NCBI lineage: Eukaryota > Viridiplantae > Streptophyta > Pinopsida > Pinales > Pinaceae > Pseudotsuga > Pseudotsuga menziesii. The sequence goes on from LPNX010410238.1 coordinate 74,046, forward strand.
GATCCCAATGAAGCAAGCTTCAAAACCTTTTCAACAAAAAATCTGAAAGATGCACCCAACTCTTGAACCAATAGTTAAAAAGGAGCTAAATAAACTACTGGCAGCTAAAATCATTTTTTAGTTTTCCACACTCAATGGGTGGCTAACCTGGTCCTAATTTGAAAGAAGAATGGTGACATTCAACTTATTGTCGATTTTTGGAACCTTAACAAGTTATCAAAAATATATAATTACCCAGTTCCACCTATGGATTAAACTCTCGTAAAGGAATCTAGTTCTAATAGTTTTCATCACTTGACATTTTCTCAGGTTATAACCAAATATTAGTTTCTCCTGATGATTTTTTGAAAATTGCATTCATAACTTCATGGGGAACTTATGCATATAGAAATATGCCCTTCGGCTCAATCAATGCTAAGGATACTTTTTAGTGAGCTATGGATATAGAATTTAAAGGTCTTGTTAAGCATGTTATAGTTGTATATCTCGATGATGTTATGGTCTACTTGAAACATCGATCTAACCATATTCTTCATCTTAGAAATTTTTTTGAACGCTGGCGGAAATATGGGATATCACTCAACGCTAAGAAGACAATATTTGTTGTGATCCAAGGTATTCTATTAGGTTGTGTAGTTTCTACAGATGGAATTATGATTGACCATGAGAGAACCCAAGCCATATCTAAGATCACCTTTCCCTCAAATAAGAAGCCAATGCAGTCGTTCTTAGGAAAAAATAATTTCGTCCAAATATTTATCCGTAGTTTTTCTGAAATTGTCCATCCTTTGCAGAACATGATTAAAAAAGATGTTAATTTCAGTTGGGGAAATAGAGAAAAGGAGGCAGTTAAAAAAATTATTGAAGCAATATTTGAAGCTCCTACTCTTTTAAGTCATGATTTTAACAAAGATTTTATACTTTATACATTTTCTTCAGATGTTTCATACGCTATTGTTCTAACTCAACACAACCAACAAAACCATGAAGTCCCGATATCATTGATGAGTTCTTATTTTAAAGGGGCAGAATTAATTTATCATGAAGTCAATAAACAAGCATTTTTCATCTTTAAAGTAGTTAAGAATTTTCATTGTTACCTCCTGAAGTCTAGAACTAAGGTCATTGCTCATTTCCCTTCTGTGAGAAATATTTTAGTACAAAAAGAGTTCACTAATAAAAGAGTTCCTTGGATGACAACCCTTCAAGAATATGATCTTGAAATGAAACCTTCCACATTAGTTAAAGGGAAGGGTATTCAATAGAACAAAACCTTGTGATTAGCGTCTCTTTTATCTTCCTTTTTAGCGTCCACTATCACTTTTAATGTATTTTCATCATTTTTTGGACAAAGTGGATGCTTTTCCATGGGATGGAGCTTTTATTGGCAGTTTTTGCGTCCCTTTTTAAAATCTAGAGCTATTTTGGACGCTAATTATCTTCCCAATTAGCGTCCCAATTATCGTCCCAATTAGCATCCCAATTAGAGTCTCAAATAGCGTCCCAATTCGCATCCTAGTTAGCATCCCAATTAGCATCCCTTTTTAAAAGTTGGCGCTGTTTGGGACACTAATTAGCATCTCAATTAATGACCAATTAGCGTCCCAACTAACATCCTAATTAGAATCCCAATTAGCGTCCCAATTAGCATCCCAATTAGCATCCCAATTAGTGTCCCATTTTAAAAGTTGGTGCTAATTTGGATGCTAATTAGCATCCCAATTAACTTCCCAATTAGCATCCCAATTAGTGTCCCATTTTAAAAGTTGGTGCTAATTTGGATGCTAATTAGCATCCCAATTAACTTCCCAATTAGCATCCCAATTAGCATCCCAATTAGAATCCCAATTAACATCTCAATTAGCATCCTAATTATTGTCCCTTTTTAAAAGTTGGTGCTATTTTGGACACTAATTAGCATCCCAATTAACATCCCAATTTACATCACAATTATCATCCTAATTAGCATCCCAATTAGAATCCCAATTAATGTCCCAATTAGCATCCACAAAAGCATCCCATTTAACACTAAGAATAGCCTCCAAGAAAACATCCTGAATAACATAGTACCATATCTTAATCCAGGGTTAGTGATAGGAATTACGCCATGAATTTTGGCAGAAAAAACATCCAACATAGCGCCAAGTATAGATCCAGGAATTGCATCTAGAAAACATCCAACATAGTGCAAGGTATAGATCTAGGTATAGCACCTGGAATAATGCCAGAAATTTTGGAAGGAACTGTGCTAGGAATCACACTAGGTTTAGAGCTAGGAATTGTGTTTGGGAAACATCTGACATAACGTCAGACATATCAATGTCAATGTCAATGATCATGATTCATGTGATAGTACTTTTGGATCTTGATTTATCATAGTGGCACCTAAATTATCGTAATCATGGCACTTTTGGATCACGATTAATCCTAATGAGGGGTAAATTACCTTAATGTCACCTAAATTGCTCATATGGAATTTTAATATCCCCAACAACATTTGATAGACCCTAATGGCATATGATTGTCCCTAACAACATACCGATGATTCAGTACAATAAATATGATGGAGCTTATGGATATGATTTGATAAGTATAAGAGAATATCATCCATTCTCCAATGGTTTACTAAATGGAAAACAAATAGATAGGCTATCTTTTTATAAATATCAAAATTGATCTGATTATTTACATTAATGAATATCAATCTAATTAAAATTGGCCCTAAGGTGGAGTTAGCTCCAATGGTTGACTATTGTGTAGTAAGGAAGAGATTACTCAAATCTCTAAGCCGAGATCACAATATCAAATATTTAATTTGATTATTTTTGTGAATATTGTGAACATCACTTGATACCCACCCACTTGGTTACTTTTCCAAAACAACAACTACACCATTTCTCCAAATTACCATTTTCAAAATGAGAAATGATACCAAAAAAATATCAGTATAAAGACAAAAATATACAATAGAATTAGTATGAAATCCAAATCTCCTTCATAACTTACTATTATTTGATATGAATTTTATCGAAAAATAACATAAATTTTCTTTATTTGGTATAGATTTTGTTGAAAAATAACATAATTTTTTTAAAAAATATTTTGAACTTTGCTTAATTATGTCACGTAGTTAAGTTGTTAACCTGATGTTGAATTGATCTAAGAAATTACTATTGAGTGATCCAAAGGATGAGATATATGTTACTCATTTCCATTTCAAATATTCCAAAATGATGGAAAATACCACAAAAGATAGCACCGTCTTCACATTTGTTGAGACTGAGCGAAAGGGTGCAGCAACTCATTCTCCAAACTAGGTTCCATTTCAAATATTCCAAAATGAGGAAAAATACTGCCAAATCTAGCATTGTCTCCACATTTGTTGAGATGGAGGGAAAGGATGCAGCAACTCATTCTCCAAACTAGGGAAGAAGTTTGAAGTGTGTCGGAACCGAGGAATACAACCTACTAGATCTGCAACCTGCACAAGTAGATGAAAGGACACGATTGATGCTCAGATATGTTATGGCTTGAGATAACAATGCAAGGTGCATCTACTCTAAAAATGGTCTCCACATCTGCTCAATCACAAGCAATGGGGCTATTTCTAGGCATTTCGAGGCAAACAAAATTTCAAGAGATTATTAGTTTGTCTGACCGTTTTAGTCCAAGAATCATTTCATACTTCTGGGTGTTTTTTTGACCTCCAAACAATATCCTCAAGTAGTGAGAGGTTTCACTTTTCAAATATGGGCATAGTTTTAGGGCATCCAAGTGAGCCTCACTATTTCTAAATAGAGTACCCCCCCCTTGAACAACTTACATTACCAGGATTTACTACCAGTCTGTTTTAGAAGAAAAAAATTTGTGTAATCTATAGTCAAATAAGTAGTTTAGTTTATTCGTTCAAGAAGTTGTGGGAATGAATAGGTCGAGTCTCGCTCCTGAGCTCTGTTATCCGTTTATTAGTTACATTACCCTTAATTTTTTTGCTGATGACGATTTTATCAAGAATGGGTATAATATCATATGAGAAAGTTATTACTGGGATATGCCTGTGTAGTATTCTGTCAATATATGTAAAAGGCAGTGTTGTATTAGCACAATCATTCATATTTTTAATTCAAGGTACAAATAAAAAGTGAAGACCTGGGTAAAGTTAATTAGTTCTTAGATTAAATGAGTTCCAACTATAGTATTTTTGAAACCTTATCTCTCCTCTTTTGTATTAGATCTCCCTCAATTTTTGGCAGGCCATAGCTTCATTAAGGTGTTAACTGATGCAGCTACTAAAAAGAAAGTCATCCAGGAATGGACTAGAATCCTACTTTGTTAAAATAATTTGGAGAGGGTCATGGTTCTTAGGTTTGAATAGGTTGAACCTAAACCACTGGTATCTCAACTTTGATCCAGAATATAAGGTTCCAATAAAATGTTTGGGTTTTCCTGCATTTTTTGCCTTGGATTATCTGAGCTTATATAACTGTTAACATTAGCTAATATTGTAACATGTTGTGAAGGTATATAGAAACCAAAAGCTAAGCAACGATATACACAAGTGCAAGAATTTGTATCAAGTTTAAACTAGAAAATGACCTTAAAAAATAACTAGATATACAACTAAAATATCAACTTATGTCCAAAACTTAGACTATGAACAAATACTGTTCAAATGCAACTTCTGCCATGTCTACAGTCATTTTGTGAAGTATTTCCCAAAAACTACTCTCCATTAAGAGGATGGATTCAAGAAGGTTTCAAACCAGAAAAGAGTAAAAAGAAGCAACGAAAGACTCAACAAAAAAAACAACAGCCCCCTTGTTGACGGGCAAATATGACTCACTCGCAACAAGGGGAGACAACCCAGACTGAGATCCTTAAAGCAGGTTCCAAGTTGTTTGGGATGGTTGTTCCCGACGGGTTTTATGGCTCCGTTAGCCAAAGAATTAATCTAAAAGAAATCTAAAAGATAGAACTAAATCAAATGTATAGGAAAACTAATAACTAATCTAAAATAAAGAAAATATTATAAAAATCTAATCTATTTATTTATATATATACAAATATGTAATAACATTTACAAAATTGAAACAATAGGAAACCCAATTACTATTTTTTGTGAATTATCTTTTTAATTTTCCAAGAAAAGGATAAGCTCAAAATAAAGTAAATATAATTGAATTAAAGTATAATGGAAAAATCCACTAATCCTTTAATCAATCGAAGAAAATAAAACTAAATAAACTATTTAAAGTATATCTAACCTAAAAGATTTCTTGATCAAAAAGAACTTTTACTTCTTTTTCGTGTATTTTAATTAAAAAGAACTTAACACATGAAATAATTCAAGAGTACATTATTTTACAGCCATTCCGTTATTGTGAAATATTCAAAGAAGGAAAAGTAAATAAAACATTTCAAGGAAAAGTAAAAACATTTCCAGAAAAAGTAAATAAAACATTTCCAGCATTTCTGATTAACTATCATTAACATAAAAAAGTAAAGTAATTCCTTTCATATGTAAAAGATAACATAATTTTTAATTATAAATCATTATAATTATAAATTAATAATCAAAACAATGCTAGAAACAATAAAAATTGAAAGAAGAGTTTGCATTTAAATACAAATAATAAAAACTTGAAATCATTCAAAGTTTATATTATTGGTATAAACAAATACACAGTTACCACATGTAATGAAGATTTTCGAAAAAAGAAAACTCAAAATAATTTGATGCTTCAATTCCATGAAAATTCTCCAGAAATGGGAAAGTGTATAATTTACAGAAAAACTTCTAACAATCTTAATCCTGAAACCTGGATCTCTCTGAAAATCAGCTCGTGCACGTACTCAATCCACCAGTCCCCTTCTTCAAAATCATTTGCAGAAAGAAAACATAAGTATGAAGAAAAACATTCCTCCATCCAACAGCCTCAGTGCAATGCGTTCTTCAATTCCTGGACCTCCTGGCAGCAGTGTTTACAGAACATTAAAAGAAATTTCAAGTTCTGTTCAGCGCAGCCTCTATGGTAACAGCGTTTTCAGAGGTTTCAAAATAAAAAATCTTTTATGCTTGGGAAGCCCCCAATCTGCTCTCGGACATGTGAAAGAGAAATCTTCCCCCACCGGTAGCAGCATTTCTGTTCTGGAAAAAATCTCTCAGCTTTGTAAAAATCCCTCCAGCGCTACCCCCCAGCTCCCCCTCAGCAGTGGAAACTCCATCCTTTATATCGACAAGTAGATGCTTTATCAACACGCTGTTTGTTAAGGTGATTGATCTGATCCAAATACTCTCCCCAATTCGTGGTAATCTCATGTTCCCAGCAAAAGATGCAAATTAATGGAATGATTCCAAACAATTCGGTATCCCGTATCGGCTTGGAAATCTTTTAAATCGAATTTCTGATTTCGCTGAAGATTCAATGGCGATCTCCTTTAATGCGTTGGTTGATTGTAATCTATATTTAGCATATGGCATCCTGGTTTTATTGAAATCGTTGAGCTGACTTCTTGTGCTACCTGTACATAGAGGAAAAAATAATCATTACAAGATCATTCCAATATCAACCATCCCCTTTAAACCAATAACCAAAATGCATAATTTTTTATTTATAAAAAATCATTATTACATTATTATAATTGTGAGGTTGTCGTGAAAGTAAAACAAACTCGAGTTGGAATTTTCCTTTTGTAAAAATGTATACACTTTGGCCCCATATATATCATGAATATATATTCCTTTGAATAAATTAATTTTTGGAAACATAAATAATTCAAAAATTCAAAAATTACTTTGAATTATAAAGAATAGTTTCACATAAGTAATTTAAACCAGCTTATAAAATGTGACCATCATGAAAAAATAAAAAAAAATTGGAGAAGGCATTCATATACAAAGAACCAAATGAATTTAAAAGAATACCATGAAAATTTTAATGAGAAGAACTAGTAAGAGGTGGCAAGCTCAAGTGAAAATGCAGATTTGCACTTTAGAACTGCCTCACCGAATGTAAAAAGGAAAAGTATGCTCATTTCTAAACCTTCACGTGTGTCTTTTAAGATGTATATCGAATTGAGTATTTAGATAATTAATCTGAATTTGTCAATATGATCATGTGATCAATAAAGTAATAAAGTCTTAGAATTGAAAAAAGTTGTGGACATATCAGCTTGGAATCCAGAGGCATCCCACACTCGTGGAATTCAATTACAGAAAATCTGCACCCGAAAACTACTGAAATGAAATCGGTAGCTACAGATTTCAAAAATTTTCTCTAGGGGGTTCCCTTCCCCTTACAGTTGGGAAAGGGATCTGTTGGGAGGCCAACAAATATCAACTTTACGGGGCGAAGCAGTTATCTCTGCAAAAACGTGAAATCTGACTTATGTATGTAGTATGACAAGAAAAATTTTCTTTACTCAGATCAACATTTTTATGAAGATAAAAGAACTATGCTTTTTTATAAGACTAGATTTCAAACTAATACCAGATTCAATTCTTTTATCATTATCCAGAGATTACCTTCAAAGGTGATACGAATTTTAAGTTTTTTCAAAAAACATAAGACTCCAAAAGAAATTAGCCCTGGGAAATACAACACAATTTTGATATTTGACCAGTTTTTTAAGATATGATCCCAATACTACAGTCATGACCCTCCCCGGAATTGTCCATAGCTTCGAAAGGGTTGACTTTTAACCATACATCCTACCGTTCTAGTCCCAAGATAAGATAAAACACGAATATTTAGAACTTCTCAATTTATTAATGGGTAAGCTGCATTGGAACCTCTTCACGAGTGTGGGATGGTTTTGGATTCTTATAGATTTTTGTATATATAACAATTTATGATTTGGAATCCAAGTATGCCACAGATGGAGCCCTCCTGCCCGTAGGCTTCTATAGCCTCGAAAGGGTACGTCTTTTAACCCATTCTACCCAACGGCTTATATCCCAAGCTAATAAGTTTAAAGAAGGTTTCATACTCAGCATTTAAGTGCTCATCTACAAGAGATTTGCATGTTTATAATGGGGGAACGTAATTGAAAACTCTTTATGAGTAAGATAGCGTAAAGGATCTATAGATAACTGATTTTATTTTTAAATTGCAACTTGCTTTCCCAGAATTGATTTCTAAATAAGTAATAGAATTCCTAGTTATAATGAATTCGATATTCATTAAATCCAATAATTTGAGGATAATGATAAAAGAAACGAAATAAATTAAAAGTTTTGGTCTAGTAATTTTTTGGTTTACAACAGTTCAATTTCCTTTTCTTTTATTCCTGAGACAAGAAATTTTTTATAAAAGTCTAGCTTTCTTCATCTTTTATATAATCAAATTCCAAGTTTATGACAGAAAAACATTCCCAGATCTCAATCATTTTTTCATGTTTTGAAAAAAATCAAAACAACAACAAAAATAAAAATTGAAAAGAAAACAACCAGTAATTACAAGTGTACAATATATACATGAGTTTTATTTGAACAAATTACTCAAACGAAGGATTTCAGAGTCTACAAAAAAAAACTCATAGTAAAGAAAATGAAATTTTAAATCAAATTATATACACATAACACATGAGTTAATCAAGATCTCATCAAATGAAAAATAGGTTTAACAACATATGACTAATTATCAGCAAAGAAAATAAGAGATTAAAATAGATTAACTTGTTTTAAAGTTTTTTTATCCCTATTCATTTTTCTTTTTTTTTTTAAATCTTTCAATTAAGTCAAAGTTGTTTTTTAATAATTGATGGGATGTTAATCTAATGTGTTTTAAATAAAAGTAACAAAATAAATCCTAATGAGTATGCAGCTATAAAAGGATGAAAATTGCTTTATTTTAATGAGAAGATTTAAAAGAGAGAGAAAGTAAAGAATTGCTTCCCTGATAATGACATCATCATATCATTCTTAAAATTATGTTGTCGCAACTCCATATATCTCCATTTATTCAAATATAAAAAAACATAAATCATTCTAAATTATAAACCTAATCTAAACTAATAAAATAAAATATATTCAAACTAAGTAAATGCAAATTTCCAATGAAGCCATTCGCATACATTGAAACCTGCCAAAGAAAACAAGTCATGTATGAGTATTGGAAATCGGAATACTTTAAAACAAAGAAAAGAAATTAAATCAAATTTTGTATGTACAAAGCATGAAGGATGACATGGAAATTTTAATAAATGATTCCTCCCACCATGTATAAATCGGATCATAAAAATCAAGTCGGAAGAAAATAGATTTCTCATGAGAATCATGACTAAGAAGGAGCTTATCAGGAATATGATTCAAAATTCGTGAAAATGATTCAGTAAAAAATGTATCTTTTAACACAATATCATCATAACTAAATTTAAAAAGAACAAAAAGACATTTGGGTATTATTTTGAAATCAAATACGTCAATGTGTCTTTTAATGTGAAAATTAAAATTGATGACATTGGATTTAGATATGATTATCATGCTGTAATGAAGAAAATCAATGTTCAATACATCATGTGCATCCCTTTCAATATTACAAACTGAATCATAATCCTCACTGACAAAAGATGAAATAGATGAATATACATGAGTCTGATGAATGATGATAGTAGAAAAATTATGATCTTCTTCATGACAAATTTGAAATAAATCAGAATGGATATCAATGTGTCCTTCATCCTCCAAAAATGTATTCCTTTGTATCCTATTTAAATCTGACTATAATGGAGTATTCCTTAGAAAATCATTAACATGTAAATATAGTGTAGTACGATTCAGGGTATAAAAAGGTAAATGCTTCTCTGTTGATATGATTTGTTTCATTGACTGCTTTAACAGAAGCATCATTAGCAAAACTCCGATCTAATGAATTTTGTGAAGGAATGAAAGGAACTAACTCATCATGAGAAGAAGATAATGAAATTATATCATCACTAGCACATTCAGTTGAAGAATCAAGAATTTGTGGTTTATCTTCCATTGTATTGTGAACAACAAGAGTTTTAAAATTATCACTTAATGTAAAAGTTGAATCATCATCTTTATTCTCTTGTTCTTGAAATTGCACATCATAAGATTCCGTGATTTGTCCATTTTCAACAATTTCTTTTTCAGCAGTGGAATTAGAAAAAATATATTCTAAATCATTTTCAACTGATGAACTAACATGCATGCTATCTATTGCAGATTTTTCATTCTTTTCCAAATCATGTATATGAGAGAGAGAGGTAAGATAAAGAAACCAATCCATTGTGTCTTTTTTGGAAAGCTGGTGTCTCTCACGAAACCTGCAACATATTAACATAAATCTGGAAAAGAAATCATCAAGAGATTCATCTTTATGTCTACGAAGACTTTCTAGTTCAATTCCAAGTTTCTTGTAATTATAATTCTCATGAGCATTGAGAAATAGCTTCGTGAAATGTTTCCATGAATGAATGGATTTTTCTGGCAAGAACTCAAACCAACACAGAATTCTTCCTGTGAAAGTGGCTGCAAAAAGTATACATTTTTCAACTTTCACTAGATGTACGAAAATTGAAAGCATGATCTGAAACAATGATATCAGTTATTTCAAAAAAATAAAAATAAAAATAAATGAAATAAAAAATCAAACAACTCAAAATGGCCTTCTTGATGATCAAGCCCTCCTTCTAGTGCCAATTTTTTGACGGGCAAATATGACTCGCTCGCAACAAGGGGAGACAACCCAGACCGCGATCCTTAAAACAGGTTCCAAGCTGTTTGGGATGGTTGTTCCAGATTTTATGGCTCCGTTAGCCAAAGAATTAATCTAAAAGAAATCTAAAAGATAGAACTAAATCAAATGTACAGGAAAACTAATAACTAATCTAAAATAAAGAAAATATTATAAAAATCTAATCTATTTATTTATATATATGCAGATATGTAATAACATTTACAAAATTGAAACAATAGGAAACCCAATTACTATTTTTTGTGAATTATCTTTTTAATTTTCCAAGAAAAGGATAAGCTCAAAATAAAGTAAATATAATTGAATTAAAGTATAATGAAAAAATCCATTCATACTTTAATCAATCGAAGAAAATAAAACTAAATAAACTATTTAAAGTATATCTAACCTAAAAGATTTCTTGATCAAAAAGAACTTTTACTTCTTTTTCTTGTGTGCATTTTTTTACAACCATTCCATTATTGTGAAATATTCAAAGAAGGAAAAGTAAATAAAACATTTCAACGAAAAGTAAAAACATTTCCACGAAAAGTAAATAAAAGATTTCCATCATTTCTGATTAACTATCATTAACATAAAAAAGTAAAGTAATTCCTTTCATATGTAAAAGATAACATAATTTTTAATTATAAATCATTATAATTAAAAATTAATAATCAAAACAATGCTGGAAACAATAAAAAATGAAAGAAGAGTTTGCATTTAAATACAAATAATAAAAACCTGAAATCATTCAAAGTTTATATTATTGGTATAAACAAATACACAGTTACCACATGTAATGAAGATTTTCGAAAAAAGAAAACTCAAAATAATTTGATGCTTCAATTCCATGAAAATTCTCTAGAAATGGGAAAGTGTATAATTTACAGAAAAACTTCTAACAATCTTAATCCTGAAACCTGGATCTCTCTGAAAATCAGCTCGTGCACGTACTCAATCCACCAGTCCCCTTCTTCAAAATCATTTGCAGAAAGAAAACATAAGTATGAAGAAAAACATTCCTCCATCCAACAGCCTCAGTGCAATGCGTTCTTCGATTCCTGGACCTCCTGGCAGCAGTGTTTACAGAACATTAAAAGAAATTTCAAGTTCTGTTCAGCGTAGCCTCTATGGTAACAGCGTTTTCAGAGGTTTCAAAATAAAAAATCTTTTATGCTTGGGAAGCCCCCAATCTGCTCTCGGACATGTGAAAGAGAAATCTTCCCCCACCGGTAGCAGCATTTCTGTTCTGGAAAAAATCTCTCAGCTCTGTAAAAATCCCTCCAGTGCTGCCCCCCAGCTCCCCCTCAGCAGTGGAAACTCCATCCTTTCTATCGACAAGTAGATGCTTTATCAACACGCTGTTTGTTAAGCTGATTGATCTGATCCGAATACTCTCCCCAATTCGTGGTAATCTCACGTTCCCAACAAAAGTTGCAAATTAATGGAATGATTCCAAACAATTCGGTATCCCGTATCGGCTTGGAAATCTTTTAAATCGAATTTCTGATTTCGCTGAAGATTCAATGGCGATCTCCTTTAATGCGTTGGTTGATTGTAATCTATATTTATCATAGGGTATCCTGGTTTTATTGAAATCGTTGAGCTGACTTCTTGTGCTACCTGTACATAGAGGAAAAAATAATCATTACAAGATCATTCCAATATCAACTGTCCCCTTTAAACCAATAACCAAAATGCATAATTTTTTATTTATAAAAAATCATTATTACATTATTATAATTGTGAGATTGTCATGAAAGTAAAACAAACTCGAGTTGGAATTTTCCTTTTGTAAAAATGTATACACTTTGGCCCCATAGATATCATGAATATATATTCCTTTGAATAAATTAATTTTTGGAAACATAAATAATTAATAAATTCAAAAATTACTTTGAATTATAAAGAATAGTTTCACATAAGTAATTTAAACCAGCTTATAAAATGTGACCATCATGAAAAAAAAATAATAATAATAATTTGGAGAAGGCATTCATATACAAAGGACCAAATGAATTTAAAAGAATACCATGAAAATTTTAATGAGAAGAACTAGTAAGAGGTGGCAAGCTCAAGTGAAAACTCAGATTTGCACTTTAGAACTGCCTCACCGAATGTAAAAAGGAAAAGTATGCTCATTTCTAAACCTTCACGTGTGTCTTTTAAGATGTATATCGAATTGAGTATTTAGATAATTAATCTGAATTTGTCAATATGATCATGTGATCAATAAAGTAATAAAGGCTTAGAATTGAAAAACGTTGTGGACATATCAGCTTGGAATCCAGAGGCATCCCACACTCGTGGAATTCAATTATAGAAAATCTGCACCCGAAAACTACTGAAATGAAATCGGTAGCTACAGATTTCAAAATTTTTCTCTAGTGGGTTCCCTTCCCCTTACAGTTGGGAAAGGGATCTGTTGGGAGGCCAACACCCCTGAAGATGGGGAAATCCCTCCTCTAGAAACTGCTAAAACTGCAGGAACAGAGCCTATAGCCTCAGATTCATGTCTTCAATATTTAATGAATATTGTTAAACAATGAGTCAAAATATGGGACCTCCCCACCACCAATACCACTTCCCTATTCACCACACTAAGATGAGGATTGGCCTCCTCTTTCCCCCAAGGAGAGACAACAAAAGAATAGAAGGATGGAAATCTCACAAGGATGCGATAGAAGAGGAAGCAACCAACAATAAGTTGTTGGCAGTGCAATCTACCATAATCCATGCCTTTTCTTCAGGGGAAAAACCCAAACCAAATAAAGTATGAAGTTATTATCTTGGAACTATATGGGGGTTATATCCTTAATAAAATAAATTCTTTGAACTCGTTGTCTGAAAATTCATGGTTCTGCTGCAAGAAACAAAGATTAAAGCCAAGTTTTTTGCATCAGTAAATATAGGGGTTTGGAAAAAAAATTGAATGGTTTATGAAGGAGGTCATAGATATCACTAGAGGACTAGTAATCTTGTGGGACCCAACCATTATCCACACAGATAATGATTTAAAATTGGATCACTGGATTTAAATGACTTGTGAAATAATCCAAACCAACCAATCATTTCAATTGTTTTGTGTGTAAGCCACACACAATGCAATGGAAAAAAAAATGTTGGATCTCCCTTTCTGATTCTCTCACTTCATCACCTTTTAAGAGTGGAATCTTAGTAGGAGATTTTAACCTCATCCTAAACAGTAAAGAGAAAATAGGTGGTTCTCTTGTTCTTGGTCCATGCAAAAAAAAGGTAGAGAACATTATAAAAAAATTGGTTTCTTTGACATCTAACCAAGAAGGGGTAAGTAGTAGTACACTTGGATAAACTGCAAAACTGAAAAAGATTCAAAAAAAGAGATCAGATCATTTCCTTGTTCAAAGAGTCTTTCCTCAATGATGGTTTGACCCTCTCTTCTTCAATTATTCCTTTAACTCTTTTGAATCATATAATCATCTCCTTGGATGTAACAAACCCAATGAATATGATCCCATCCTTGTCAGATTTAACTCGGTCTGGCTTGAATATGAAGGGTTTGAAGACTTGAATGCATCTTCTTAACTAGTTCAAAGAGTAGGTCAATTACAATGCTCCAAATACTAAGGCTTGCAAGGAAGGTATGAGAAGAAAAACTACCTCTTACCCAAGCCCAGATTGATGAAATAGGTTGAACCAACCACCTCCCGAAAGAGAAAAGAGAAGCAAGCTAACGCCTTGTAAAACTCAACTGCAGGAAGAACATTGGAGATTGAACTTCAAGTTTTTCTACCTTGAAATTCAAATATGGAGACACAAATACAATTTTCTTTCAGACAACAAATAAAAGGAGAATTACAAATTCAACTTCCTAAAAACTTCCTTCAGAATGGAGATAAAGATAAGGTAAGATAATTTTATTAATTTCCAAGGAATGAACACAAAAGTAGGTCAATGGGATTGTTTGGTATTAAGATGTTAATACAAACTGGGAGCACTTAGGCGGCTCCTATGAAAATGAAATGCATAAAGAAAGTATGACTGAAACCTAGATATTGAACTCCAAAGAGGGAGATCCAATACATGAGAGATATGTACAGAGATAGTAGATATACGGTCTGTGAAACAAATGGTGTATTCCTGTCATATTACGTTGGGACCATCTCTCCTAACATCCGAGGTCGAGTGGAGAGAAAACCACTAAATTTTGTCAAATATTCAATCAAGTATTAGAATATTTCATGGGTCTTATGACTGAACCTAATGCCAGCAGGAATGAGGAACAATTTTGTGCCTTATATTCTTAAGATTATTATAGAAATGGAAAATGGGGAGATTTTCAACCTAGTTAAAGAGGAGGAAGTGAATAAAATCATCTTCTCTGTCCACAAGGATAAAGCTCCTGGTCCAGATGGATTTCAAGCCAGATTTTATCAAAGGTTTTAGCACATATTTATAAGGGAACTTGTCAAAATGGTTGAGGAATCTAGATCCACTAGTAAGGTTAGTGGCAGAATTAAGTTATTAACTCCACCTTCCTAACTTTAATCCCATAAATGATCCAAATGATTTTTTTAGATTCCAACCCATTTCTTTTGTAAAGTATCCTTTAAGGTTTGCTCCAAGATAATAGCAAGGAGGATTAGTGCATTACTACCCAATCTTATCTCTGGTGATAAACGAATATTTGTCGCTAATCAACTCAGGAAGCTCTCCACTCTTCTAGGAAACCCCATTGGAAAAACATTATAACTAAGCTAGATATGTCAAATATTTTTGATGGGGTCAATCACCTCATTCATTCTCAAAGCTATAATCTCTAAAATCATTATTGGTTGGCTCAAAGCTTGCACATATTCTCTTTGGATTTCCCCCCTTGTAAATGACAAGAATGATGGGTTTTTTAGTGCATCCAAGGGTATAAGACAAGGATGTCGCTTCCCCCTTCTTATAAATCATTATGGAAGAGGCTTTGGGTAGAGATATAGACAATGGAAGAACATAGGACACCCTCCCAAGTATTAAAATGGTCACTGGGTATGTTACACCCATTTTCACATAGGTTTCACTAGGCAGTAGTTAGCAGCCTTTCCCCTTGTGACATGAATTTTAGGTGTTCTGGGCATTTTACAATAGTTCCAGACAATACAATTGTCCCCTGCAGCAACATGATAGAGACCTGTAGCATACCCATAAGTAGGAAAAAGTAATTTTATGAAGATAGAAATAAAAAGAAGTAATGATGGGCAGTTTTCAATTAGTCCAGGTAGTCTTACCCTTGTGATCAAACTTCTCAAATCAACAAACTCAATACTCTTAGAAAGTATCATCAGGTGGCATTTTAGGTATTCTGAGGAAGCCAAAATTCCAAAAGATGATTGGTTGTTATTACAACTTCATGTGCAAGAATCATTACATAATTTGGGCACCTTTGATCTTCAAACAGCAGGCTTGTTGAAATTTTAATTCTAGGAAACCTTGAACAATCCTAACTAATCCTACAGGCCATTCAATTTTTTTTGGTATCATTTTTGTTATTTTCTTCAATTTTCTTTATCCTTCATTTATGTTAGATTATTAGTCCCTCCCACCATACTTTTCACCTTGTCAAAATGTGCAATGAATTTTAATTCATTTGTTTGTTCTTTTAAAAGGTTTTATATAGTTTTAAAAATTAAAATATTAAATAAAATATTTGTAAAGTTAACAATATTTATTTGAATATTTGAAATTTGTTAATTCTATTTTCTCATTGGTTGACAAGAATAATGATGGGACATAATTCCATCCCTTTCAGACATTAATTGTCATATTAAAAAGTAATTTTAAATAATTTTAAAATAAAATAAAGATATAAATTAACACCCTTACACATGTTGTTATTTTTCATTCTGTGTACTCTTTGATGCACTGATAAAGGTATGGGCAGTAGCCCACAAGACCTGCACTAAAAATGAAACTGAGGGAAAGTGTTCTGTATATGTAGTGAGAGAGGTAAACAGGATCAGCAGTGTTATGTATATGCAGTGAGAGCGGTAAACTGGATCAGCATTTCCATAACCATGACTATTGCAGTTGGATTTGGAATTGGGCGTAAAGGTTTTTCATGGTGTTAGCTGCGTTATTTTTGGGGAACAACTAGTCTGGAATCTTTATTCTCTCATCATTTTGAAGTGTTTCAATTATTTAGTTTGGCACTTAATTGCACTAGATTTGGCTTCCTCTCTTTTTCGGAACGACACAAAATCTAGGGATTTGTATCGAACATATTATGAATTTGAACAGGACATTGTTAAGCCGTGGGAAGGGTTCAATTCATGTTTTGAATGTATCCAAATGCTCTATTCTTGCATAAATTCACATCTAGCCTTACTGGATTCATTGAAGGCTAGAGTTGGCCCTCGCAATGCGACGTAGAGGAGCGAGCTATTATGCAACCACGACACCGTGCCAGTGGAGAATGTGGAGGAGGAGATAATGGGTTAATGCATGGCTAGATCAACTTGGGAATAAGAAGGAAGACATGACAGCAACTAAGTTGGTAGAAAACATTGATCGTCGAAGAGAAATATTTATGGTTTTTTGCTTTGGCATGCCAAGTTTGTTGCTTCTACTCTGGTTAACCGTGACTATGGTTTTTAAGCATAGTCACATTTGTTTGCAAATTTATTGGTTCTATAATTTTTTTCCACCCCTATGGGTCGGACCAATTCCACATGTACTTCCACCAAACTTTGAGGTTTGATATACAGCTCAGATGTCATCGTTTTCATATGTGTGATCATTGGTTTAGATAGTTTGTTCCAATATGTGGCTTCTCGAGTAATTGGTGGAGTCTAAAAATGTTTAACCATGCTTGAAGTTTCTTAGGGGATTCGCAAAAATAAATATTTTTTGTCATTTGTCATTTATTAGCATTAGTTCCATTTGGAGGTTGGGGGAAAATAAGGAAATTCCACTATATTAAGCTCTTGGTGATCACTGGCTGCATGCATTTCTATGCTTCTATTGACATAGTGAGGGGAACTTTGTAGGGTTTTCCTATGGCCAATCACTTAACATGTGCTTTAGGTGCTCCATCTCCCAAGGCTTAACTTGATGATCCTTAAATTGTCCTCTGGTGAGGATTGGATTTTGACTGTCAAATTGCACATAAATATTTCTGGCAACCATTCCAAGATCCATTTATTCTGAAGTTTGCAGCTTGAATTGTTTTTTAAAATCCTGGTGTGTAATAGGGGAATTTAGTATTATTTTTTTCAAAGAAGTGAAGGTTGCACTGGCCTTCTGTATTCCATCCATCTGTCAAGTTATGGTTCCCAGAAACTCTATATCTTTAAATAACTTACTTCAGATGTTTTTTCTAGATGGAATTACCATAAAAATATCAGCATAGATGGTCTTTAATAACTGTACGAAAACACATGCATTCTAGTCAATTTTGCTTGACTTATCCTAACGCCATCACTTCACAGAATACATTGTAGAACATAGATTAAACCAAATAAAACATGTAATTTAAGTAACAATGGTAGAGTGGCCTTTAGAAACACTTTTCTAGATGAATGCCAGAAAAGGAATTGGGATGCAGTAATCTATTTTAGAACAATGAAATAAGAATTGGAGAAAGAGGAAGTGCAGAGCCAAAGGCTCGCACATACACACGAGAGGAGAAACACTCCACACTATTATATTATTGAATAAACATTACATTTATAGGTAAACCCAAACCAAACTAGATCCAAGAATAATGGATCAGATCCTATGAACTAGGAACTAACAAACCACTCATGCTATCAATAGAAGATACATTTCTACATTATCTCTAACATCCTCCCTTAATGTAGAAATGGATCAAAATACTAAATATGCCTGTAGATTCAGGCTTACAAATCAGCAAAGCAATTTCACGATCTAGGGTTCGAGGCCTTGAACTCTACAGTCCTCCTTCTTCTTCATTTTGACCTTAGTTGCCGTCAAACCATACTTCTTTTTCTTCTTAGGTTTCCTCAGCCAGATCTTGAAATCTCCAGGCCTTGTTGTATTGTTCATTTTAACATAAAATTCTTCAAAGTTTACATTTAAAGTTGGCCTCCATGGTTGAAGACAAATAAGTATTTTTACACTTGCCAAAATTTCTTCATCATAGTTTTGCTTGCCATCCTTGTTTTCATCTTTTGCAGTCTCAATGCAATCTGCAACAATCTTAGGCTTAGCTATCCATTCTTCAATAAACCTCAGTTCTGCATCAAAGTCATTTATTTTTGCTTCAGCGAATGTAATAGTGG